>JAJHZJ010000169.1:0-297370 GCA_023548195.1 Bettongia penicillata ogilbyi | reverse complement strand
CAGTAAAGAGAGTCCCATACCAATGGGCTTCGGGCTTTGGGACTCAAATTACATTTGTGTCAGTCTTCTCAAGACATGATCATTCACAACATTGAATGGAAACCTTTCAGTATTCTTCTCCCTTCACATTATTGTGGTCATTGTGGAAATGGTATTGCTGGTATGTTACTTCAGTCCGTATCGGATTATACAAGCTTCTAAGCTTGACTGAATTTTCATAATCCCCATTTCATATAGTATTATATTATTTTGTTACATTCATATACCAAAGTTTGTTTTTAATCACTCACAAAATGATGGATATCACTATTTCTCATTCTTTTATACTGCAAAAAGTGCCTGCATACACATGCGTTGGTGCACATATATACATGTGTGAATGTGTCTAACTCACAAGTAAATCACAAGCATGGAAAAAAAAAACCTATCTGTCAGATCTATGGGCAAGGGAAGATTTTATGACCAAACAAGATAGAAGAGATTATGGAAGAAAAATAAGTAATTTTGATTACTGGAATTTAAAAACTTTTTCACAAACAAAAGAACTTAGCTAAAATTAGAAAGAAAACAAGAAACTGGGAGAAAATGCTTGCAACAAGTTTCTCTGATAATGACTCATTTCTCAACTATATAGGAAATTGAATCAAACTTTTATAACTAAAAGCCATTCCCCAGTTGACATAAGGCCAAAGGCCATCAGGAGGGAGTTTTCAGAAGAAAACATCAAAGCTGTCAATAATCAGATTGTTAAAAAAAAAAAAAAAAGCTCTTAATAGTTATTGAGTAGAGAAATGCAAATTAAAATGATTCTGAGATAATACTTCACAACTATCAGGCTGGCTAATGTGACAGAAAAGGAAAATGATAAATGGTGGAGAGGATATGAGAAAAAAATTGTACACTAATGCACTATTGTTGGCTTTGTGACCTAGTCCAGCCATTCTCTAGAACAATTTGGAAGTAGGTCCAAAGGACTACAAAACAATCTATATCTTTCGACTTAGCAATACACTACTAGGTCTGTATGGCAAAGAGATCAAAGAAAAGAGAAAAGAACTTATTTGTACAAAAAGTATTTATAGCAGCTATTTTTATTTTAGTAGTAAAGAATTCTGAAAACAAAAAGCTGATGTAGGTGGTTCATACTCCCAAATTTTAAAATCTATTGCAATGTAACTATGATTAAAACTATTTAGAAGTGAAGAAAACAAAGACAAAGAAATGGCAATGAAGATAAGATGCACATAATATACAATTAAATATATACATATTAATTTTATAATATAGGAAATTAAAACTGGAAAAGAATTGAAGAACAAATATACTTGGGAATTAGCAGTTTATTGGAAAATAGTTTAGGACAAGCATATTATACCATATATATATCCGTAAATTCCACCTACATCATAGTATTTAGGGGGGAAAAAGATGACTATTCCAAAGGATAGAACATGAAATAAAAGACTTATTTAGCATAAAAAAATAATTATACAAAGAATGAAAGAAGATAAAACAATTTGTATCAGTTGTGAAAGGGAAATTACTCTTTTTATTTAAAATGCAGACATATTGATTAGGGGCACACACATATATACAATGCACACACATATTTTTATCTCATGATATATGATACAAAATATTCTGCCCTCTAGGGCGGTGGAGGTAAGAAGAAAAGTTACATGATTACTTTAACATATATTTTACAGGAATAGCAAGTTGAACTAATAGATTTGCAGTTCCATGTGTAATCATCTTTTTTTCCCACTATTCTACTATGAAATGGTTATTTTATGTTATGGAAATGCTTGTTTTAGTTTTTAAATTCAGAATAAAACAAATGAATAGAGATCTAAATAAATGAATGAATAAATGAACAAATAAAGAGATAAATGAAATTCATAATTATAATTACCAAACCAAGTAGTTAAAGAATATAAAAGGGAGCTTCCAGGAAGAAACACAAATTGTTAATGATTATTTGAAAAATGTTCAAGTTCATTAATTAGAAATATATACAAATTTAAAGACCTTTGAGGCACCACACCATCAAGTTGGCAAAAAAATAATTAAAAGCAACAAAATTTCAGAATTAGCAAGGTTATGATAAAATAGGAAAATTCATTGCTCACTGATGGTATTTCAGATATGTAGGCTCCTTTTGATCATAAATTATAGATTTAGAGCTAGAACATATATCAGAGCTCATCTATTCCATCACCTTCAATTTTTTACATATGAAGAAACTAAGACGTAGGGGAATAAGTGACTTGTCCAAGACAGTGCTGGTAATAACTGCCAGAGGTGGGATCTTCTAATTCCAAAGCCAACACTATTTCCTATGTAACATGTTGCCTTTTAGAGAACAATTTAGCAAAGAGCAGTAATAGTTACAAAAGTAACAGTAATTTCTGATTCAGTAATTCCACCTGATGGATTATCCCTGGAAACTTATGAAAAACAAAACAAAAAATGTCTATTTGTTTCAAAGATTTTTGTAGCAGCAACATTTAAAATTGTAGAAAAGCACTGGAAGAAACTTAAATATGCAAAAATTAAGAGAATAATTAAATAAACTATGGTATTAATTTAATAAATGCAATTTACAAAAGAATCATAGCAGATAGTAAAAAGACTGACAAATATGAAGGATTTAAAGAAATCTGAAAAGTTCTTTTTGAAATAAAGTAAAATAAAAGTAGCAGGAGAGCAGTATGAATATATGAGGAAAAATAATTATAAAAAATAATATTTAGAGAAATTTAAGAGTGACAAAGCATATGCTTTCTATACATTGAGATTATTTCTTTGAATATAATTACGAATCAAATTAATTGTATTGATATGTAGAGCTAGAATTATAAGTCATTTGTTCTAAAATATAATAGTCAATCAGATATGGTCTAACAGCTCTAGAGATGAAAAATAACTGAGAAATTTCTCCTGTGGGATCCCAAGGAAGAAGAAAGGAAGGAGAGAGACAAGGAAGGAAAGAAGGAAGGTAAAAAGAAAAAAGAATGGAAAGAAAGGAGGGAAAAAGAAAGAGGAAAAGAGAAAGGACCTAAACAGAAAGAAAAAAGAAACAGGAAGAAGATGCGAATAATATTGATAGAAAGAGAGAGGTGAGATTAGGAGAGAAAGATTAAAAAGAGGAACAGGAAGAGAAAGAGAAATAGGAATGGGGGGGAAAAGAGGGAGATAGTGAGGAAAGAAATTGGGGAGGGGAGAGAGAAAGGAAGGAAAAGGAAAATAAAATTAGAGACATTTTCCAAAACGTGGAATTTTCAAGCTGAGCAAACTTTAGAGATCATAGGGGCCAACCTTCTCATTGTGCACATGAGAAATGAGGTTCAGGAAGAAAAAAGCCTTGGCAAGGTCACACGATTGACAGGTGACAAGGCCAGGAAGGCAATCCAATCTTAGGACTTCTTTACTATCACTGTTCTTTCACTCGGCCCTTTACTCTTCATGAAAATGCCAACTTCTCTACCTGAAACCTCCACGTTTAAATCATCCTGCTTTAAAGTGCTCTCTTGCTTGTTTCCTAAGGAAATCATCTTAGGCCTCATTAGCTTTACAGCTTCAATTAGTCTAATTACAAGTTTTAGATAGAGACAGAAGCCCTAAGCTTCCTCAAATTTTATCAGCATAACTACAATGTGTGAAAGTTTCTCAGCCAGGATCGTGTAGTGAATGCAGAGAGTAGTCTTCTTGGTGTCATTTGAAGGGGTGCTGGGCAGGACCAAATGATATTAACCCCAATGTCTTTTACTCTACAGTAATGCCTTCAGTCCTTTAGGTACTGAAAGTATTCTGTGTTGTTTTCACCAATATTTTTAATAACTACCCTTTGAAGATTGTTGTCCCACCTTAAGTAAACACCTTGTTTATAACCAAACATTTCTCTTAGATTCTCATTCCTCTCTAGAGCTATAATTCAGGACTTTCTCTGCCATGCCTCACCTTTTCATCCTAAAAACCTCATTCCAGCCCCGAAATTCATATATTTCAAGTACCTTTTACCCCTGCTGCCTCTCCCTTTAATGTGATGGCTTCTACCAGAACCTCCTTTTAAGAAGGGCACCCAAACCAACCATGTCTTGTTTCTCTCCAGGCTGCACTCTGAACTGTCTCTTGCCAATGGAAATCCCTGCCTCCTTTCCTCACTTCTTTTTATGTGTATTCCCCAGTTAGAATATTGTACATGAAATTAAGGATTGTCTTTCTTCCTACTTGTATTTATACCCCCCTTACTTAGAACAGAGTATGGCATGTGGTTAAGTGCTTAATAAAATTTTGTTGACTGATGCAAATAAGTTTAATACACAATATTAAACTTATCTCAAAAATCTTATAGAGGCATAAAATCAATTGCTACAAGTCTAAAGGCAAACATAGGGAAAGTTTCAAGAAAGAGACAAATGGGATTTAAAAACAAAGAGGAATTCAAATACAGAAAGAGAAGGCAAAGGGAACAGATTGAGGAAAGATGCAGAAGTGTGAAAATAAGGTCTGTGTATGTGTGTGCACATGTACATATATAAATATACATGATATATATGCATTTATATATGTACATATATTCACACATATACATACATACATACATGTATGTTTGTGTGTGGGTATATCTTACCCAGTTATCCTATAGTAATATGTAATAAGGGTGGAAAAATAGAATGGAGGCAGATTGTGGAAAGCCTTGAATACCAGGCTGATCATTTAACTTTATTCAGAAGTGAATAGGGAGCTACTGAAGATTTCTGAAAAGAGGAGGAACTTGAAAAGGCCTATGCATAAGAACAATTATGTCAGTGACATGAAGAATAGGTTGTAGAAGGAAGCAACTGGAATATAATCGGTCACCAGGGTTAAGGTCATACATGAAAGAAAATTACAGAATAAAGAAGAGTTTATTGTAAGAAGACTAGTAGGATAGGTGTCCATCCTAATCTCCATTGAAAAGGCCTATGCATAAGAACAATTATGTCAGTGACATGAAGAATAGGTTGTAGAAGGAAGCAACTGGAATATAATCGGTCACCAGGGTGAAGGTCATACATGAAAGAAAATTACAGAATAAAGAAGAGTTATTGTAAGAAGACTAGTAGGATAGGTGTCCATCCTAATCTCCATTACCAGAATGTTCACTGTGCATGCAGAGCTCTGCCAAAAGATTGATGATCTACAGACACTAAACCAAAAAGTCTCAATTACCATGTGCCTCAATCTTGGGCATCAACTTTTTAATTACTGGAATACATTAAGGGCATGTATATTCAGGATGACATGAGTTCAAATCTAACCACAGACATTTGTTAACTGTGTGACTGACCTAGACAAAGCACTTATCCTGGATCTACCTCAACATCTGTCTGTAAATGGGCATGATAATAGCACCTACTTTCCACGCATGTGTCCAATCAGATAGTATTTGTAAAAGGCTTTGCAAATCTTAAAGGACTTTGTAAATGCTTATTATGAGCAGTAAGTAATAGTAAGTATTTTTAATTGCTGATGTGTCTACTGATAAATGCAAAGAGACCACGACAGAGATTTTTGTGAAGGTCCAGGGCCTGAACTAGGCTATCTCAATTATTATAGACCTATTTATCTATCAGGTTATTGAAATGAAGTTTCTGTCTTGGCAATTAATTCAGACCACATTAAAAATCTATCTAGAATTAGATAGTATAGCCCAGAAAAAGTCTGCCCTCAAGGAATAATTAAAGCAAGATCTATAAACAAAGGTGTCACTGAAGGAGGGGTAAAATGTAGGCATTTAAAAATTGTTAAAGGGATATGTCAACATCCTTAACTTCCATTACCATGGATTGCTGTAGATAGGATATTATAGAAGTGTTCTTTTCTTTCATCTTATCTATTTCTAGCTCAACGTGGCCTTTTAAACATTTCTTTTACCTAACATATGCAGGTTAAATACATATGCAAAAGATTGCGATGGAGGAAATAGATCAATTATTTATTAAGTGCTTTATAAATATTATCCCATTTGATCCTTACAACAACTCTATGAGGTTATTATCCCAATTTTATTATCCCCATTTTACAGTTAAGGAAACTGAGGCAGACGGTAAGTGACTTGTCCAGGGTCACACAGTTAATGTCTGTACTAGATTAGAATTCAGATCATCCTTACTCCAAACTCAGAGCTCTATCCACTGTGCCATTTGTCTCTTCATTTCAGAGGAAAGAGAAATGTTTTCATAATGATACTGTGTTCTGCCAGATTTGAGCCTGGGAATTACAAGCTGGACTTTTTGCTGGATCTAATTTATTTTAAATTTGTTTTGAAATTGGACAGTATTTGCTTTCATATTTTCCAATTCATGCAACATGACATCATGATACCTATGAAGTCAAGCCTATTGTCAGATTTAGATATGTCACCAAGTTTGTAAGACTTCTCCAAACCTTCCCAGTTTTCCTACTGGGATGTGCCACATGAGAACATCATTATAGTTTCATTGTGTCTTTTGATGAGGGCTTAAATAAGTAGATAGCTGAATTCTCCCCTTCTTGGTACATTTCTGATTTATCAACATGATCAGCAATAATAATTCCTTGCACCAATCTTATCTTCAAGCTTAGTGAGTTTACTAAAATGGAAGGGTTCAGCCTAACATAAAAATTGCGAGATGAAAACTAGGTCAAAATCAAATGGTAAGGAGTTCCAAGAGGTGCTGGTCCCCCCAGTGAGTTCCAAAATTTATCATCATTAAAGCATGCTGACCTTATTTTGCAACTGATTAACCTTTATAGATCTAAAACATTGTTAGCAAATGTCCAGTTAGTTTGCAACTCTGGCAGTCAGTAGATGATTCATCTTCTGTTCCCTTTAAATGTTTTGTGACATCTCTCCAAAGCTTCCAGGCTCAACTTCTAAGTTAATTTCCAATGTACTACACACTCATCATAACAAAATCCAAAATAACCTGGACATCGATGTAGGACAATTAATGAAAGCACAAAGTGAAGCAACAGTATTGCCCGATGGTGATGGACCGATACAGGGGAGATAGAAGGGCAAAACAATAAATTGAAAACATTAAGCCCATTAAGTGGAATCCTTCAAATACTGCACTTAAACATGTCCATGTTGTATAAGGTCCAATATGGTCCAGGTATAATCCATGTTTCAGTCCTGTTTCTAGAAAGCAAATCACAAATTTCATTATAATTGACATTTTAATCCACAGTGCAGGCACATATCCCGCCTGGATACCAAAATAATAGCAACTGATTGCTACAGTTTAATTTTAGTGCTGATGTCTTCAACATTTTTTTTCTAAATACTGATTCACCACCCCACTTTCACATTTCTGTTATATTATGGATATTCCCCATTCTTGTAACCTGAATTATTTCTAAGAAATGTTCTTTATCTTTAGCTGCAATCACATGTCAGAGTATAATCACCTCTGAACTTGGAACCTTTTGTCATATGCATTCTGTCCTCTAGATTTAAATATATAGCTTATAGCACAGTAATAACTACATAGTTCATCAACAGGGTGACACACACACACACACACACACACACACCCCTATACACGCAGTATACATATATACAAACACATATAAGTACATATTTATAAATAAAATAAGATATTAGCTAACATTATTATGATTATGATTAACATTATTATGATGCTTCAAAGTTTACAAAGTACTTTATATACATTATGCTCAATTCGCTTTTGGGGTCATCAGATTTGTAGCTGCCAAACTGTCAAGGGCATCAGCATCCTTTGTTTCTTGTGTGTTCTCTCTTTTCTCCCAATAAAGCTTTCTAATGTAGATGGGATGTCTTCATTTTTTAGGTCATTGCCTAAGTTTTTCTGTGAATTACAATTCTTCAAGTTCTTTACTCTTTTCCAATCTTGTTCAATTACTGAAGTGTCTCTAGTAGTCAACCCTATTTTTTTAAATTAGGCCTGCAAACATTTAGCTTCCTTAGATTCACAAATGCATCTTCAAAACTAATGCTACAATGTGCCTGCTCCTGTTGTTAAGTTTTCAAAATTTGGGATTGTTATTTTAAAGATAGGGATTCCTTCATGTTCTGTTTCTTACTCTGTCCCTTCCAAATAATGCACATCTACTGTACCTCCTCACCTTCCTAGACACAGATATGTACAATGCTTGCATAGAATACCCCCACTACCTTCACCTGTCTTATAATAAAAAATAACTGTAAGGTTAAATACATTGGTATCAAACTTTCATTTGACAGCTTAAATAGTATTCTGACAAAGAAGGAAAGTGTGCAACATCAGTCCTGTGGAAAGAAGACCAGTTATATAGCCATCTGAACACCTGTGTGTGCGCTTGTGCATGTTTGTGTGAGCACTTTCCATTGAATCTTTATATTTTGCTTAATTTCTCTTTCTGGGATCAGGTTACTTAGATTTTCTATTTCTTGTTCACTTAATCTGGATTTGTTATATTTTATTAAAATTTATCTACTTTAATTTTGTTGGCAAATAATTGTATATAATGATTTCTGGTAGTTTTTTATTTCTTCATTTAGTGAGAATTCAAATATTTTTTTCTAAATTTTTGTAATTTAGTTATTCTCAATATCTATCTTTCTTCTCAAATTATCTAATTGTTCATCTATTTTTGATGTTTTTTAAAAGCTTAGTTTTTATTTATCATTTCAATGATATTGTTACTTTCAAATTTAAGTTGTATGTAAATATCAGTATTTCTACTTTGTTGTTTATCTTATTTGTTAATTCATTCATGACCCCATTTCTTAGATGCTGTATTTCTTGATTTCCTTTCACATTTTCATTAATATAAATGCTTAGAAATGGAAGTTTCCCCCTTACATTGATGCCTCTTAATCTTTATTTCTTCTATTTAGTTTAAATCAAAGGGGGATTTTACTGCTGTTTTGTAAAATGGAAAAGAAGAACATTGTGTCTAGGAGTCAGATGCCTGCAGACATGACTGACTGCCAAAATGGTCAAATAACACCCGTCAGACTTGGGAAGAAAGTTAGGGAACTTATTCAAAAGTTGATTAAGACCCAAGTCCTGGGGTTATAAAACCAACAGTCATTCATGATTCTTATTTCTTAACAGTTTCTAGAAAAAAAAAGAAAACGAGAACCTATTCAAAATAAAACAGAGAGAAAATCAGAGCATTTTAGACATGGTTATTATGAGATATTATGGGGCCAACATTCTAAAGTTTGGTAGCCCAGTAGCCACAGAGGCTAGCAGTCATAATTTCATTTAAAAAATAAAGCCAATATATTTTATATCACCTTCATTTCCAAATACATCACCTTTCCAATTCCCCTAAATCATCCTTTGAACACTTCTATGTGTTCATTATAAATACAGATAAGTCAGATACATGTTTTACATGAGATATAGACAAACCAATCAAGGATTATTCACTTTACAATTTTGGTCTTAGAACTTAAAGCAGTATCATGCACTTCCACAATTCAAGCAAATGCAGTAACAATGTGATATTCACAGTGCCTATAGCAGCTATGAATATGCCAGAGTAGTTATGAATTGTGAAGTATAACAGACTCTCCATCCAGGAAGCAGAAGAAAAACATTTATTCAAACACCAGAAACCCAAATTCCAACACCAGAAAGCCAAATCCATCACAGCAACAAAGAAATCTACACAATAACAATGCAGGGGGTGTTACCACCCCCAAGCCTTCCCTCTGGCTTCTCACAAACCAGCTCCCTTAAACCAAATCACAAACAAGCTCTCCCACTCATGCCTGATGCCTCTCCAGTTGCCTGCTTTCCCCTGTCCTTCCCAGCTCTGACTGCTGTGATTAACTACTTCTCAGCTCCGCTCCAGCCCCTCCTCTTCCTATTCCACCTTTCCTGCTCCACCCCTTCAACAAGCCCCTCCCACTACAGGCTTCATGTGACTCAAACTCAGGTGACTTAGGCTTCCATGTTACTTAAGCAGGTCACATAGACCTATTAATGCATGGGAAAGATCTTCCCATTCCATTAAAAATACATTATTCCTATTAAAATATACTAAAAATGCAGTGCTCTCTCTCTCTCTCTCTCCACACACACACACACACACACACACATATATATATATGTCTATACACATATAATCCAAATATAGCATTCAGAATTAAATTATATAGTGATAATCCATTTGGGGGACATTTAACCAAATGGAAATCATAAGTAGCTCAATCATATAACTTTTAAGTAAGAATTTCATTTTAAAAAATTCTAATAATAAATAGTAATAAAAAGAGAAAACAAAAATGAGATAAAGATGCTCCGTTTCTTTTTTTAATTTAAATTTATTTACATTTTCAACATTCATTTCGACAAAATTTGAGTTCCAAATTTTTCTCCTCATTTCTCCCCTCCTCCACCCCAAAATGCCAAGCATTCTAATTACCCTTATCACCAATCTGCCCTCCCTTCCAACATCCCTCTCTTTCCTTATCCCCATCTTCTCTTTTGTGCTGTAGGGCAAGATAAATTTTTATACCCCATTACCTGTATTTCTTATTTACTAGTTATATGCAAGAACAATACTGAACAGTTGATACTAAAACTTTGAGTTCCAACTTTTCTTCCTCCTTCCCTTCCCACCCATCCCCATTGGGAAGGCAAGCAATTCAATATAGGCCATATCTGTGTAGTTTTGCAAATGACTTCCATAATAGTCATGTTGTGCAAGACTAACTATATTTCCCTCCATCCTATCCTGCCCCCGCATTTCTTCTATTCTCTTTTGGTCTTTTCCCTCCTCAAGAGTGTTGACTTCTAATTGCTCCTACTCCCATTGCCCACCCTTCCATCATCCCCCCAACCCTGCTTATCTCTTTCTCCCCATTTTCCTGTATTGTAAAATAGGTTTTCATACCAAAATGAGTGTGTATTTTATTCATTCCTTGCATTGAATGTGATGAGAGTAAGCTTCATGTTCTCTCTCACCTTTGCCCTTTTCCCTCCACTGAAAAAGCTTTTGCCTCTTTTATGAGAGATAATTTGCCCCATTCCATCTCTCTCTTTCTCCTCCCAATATATTTCTCTCTCACCTCTTAATTTCATTTTTTTAAGATATAATCCCATCCTCTTCAATTCACCCTGTGCTCTGTGTGTGTGTGCAACAGTGTGTGTGAGAGTGTGTTTGTGAGTGTGTGAGTGCATGTGAGTGTGTGTATGTGAGTGTATGTGAGTGCATGTCAGTGTGTGTGAGTATATGTGAGTGTATGTGAGTGTGTGTGTGTATGGGTGCATATGAGTGTGTGTGTGCGTGTAATCCCACCAACTACCCAGATACTGAAAAAAGTTTCAAGAGCTACAAATATTGTCTTTCCATGTAGGAATATAAACAGTTCAACTTTAGTAAGTCCCTTATGACTTCTCTTTGCTGTTTACCTTTTCATGCTTCTTTTGATTCTTGTGTTTGAAAGTCAAATTTTCTTTTCAGCTCTAGTCCATTTCATCAAGAATGCTTGAAAGTCCTCTTTTTCATTGAAAGACCATTTTTTCCCTGAAGGTATTATACTCAGTTTTTCTGGGTAGGTGATTCTTGGTTTTAGTCCTAGTTCCTTTGACTTCTGGAATATCATATTCCAAGGCCTTTGATCCCTTAACGTAGAAGCTGCTAGAGCTTGTGTTATCCTGATTGTATTTCCACAATACTTGAATTGTTTCTTTCTAGCTGCTTGCAATATTTTCTCCTTGACCCGGGAACTCTGGAATTTGGTCACAATGGTCCTAGGAGTTTCTCTTTTTGGATCTCTTTTCAGGAGGTGATCTGTGGATTCTTTCAATATTGATATTGCCCCCTGGTTCTAGAATCTCAGGGCAGTTTTCCTTGATAATTTCATGAAAGATGATATCTAGGCTCTTTTTTGGATCATGCTTTCAATTTTTAAATTGTCTCTCCTGGATCTATTTTCCAGATCAGTTGTTTTTCCAATGAGATATTTCACATTATCTTCCATTTTTTCATTCTTTTGGTTTTGTGATTTCTTGGTTTTTCATAAAGTCACTAGCCTCCATCTGTTCCATTCTAATTTTGAGAGAACTATTTTCTTCAGTGAACTTTGGAACTTCCTTTTCCATTTGGCTAATTCTCAAAGCATTCTTCTCTTCATTGGCTTTTTGAACCTCTTTTGCCAGTTGAGTTAGCCTATTTTTAAAGGTGTTATATTCTTCAGCATTTTTGGTGGTGTCCTTTAGCAAGGTATTGACCTGCTTTTCATGATTTTCTTGCATCTCTCATTTTTCTTCCCAATTTTTCCTCCACCTCTCTAACTTGATTTTCAAAATCCTTTTTGAGCTCTTCCATGGCCTGAGACCCTGGAATATTTACTTTGTGTATTTGGGATACAGAAGCCTTGACTTTTATGTCTTTCCCTGATGGTAAGCATTGTTCTTTCCTCATCTGAAAGGATGGGAGAAGATATCTGTTCACCAAGAAAGTAACCTTGCATAGTCTTATTTATTTTTTCCCTTTTTTGGGCATTTTCCCAACCAGTTACTTGACTTTTGCATCCTTTGTCAAGAGTAGGGTATACTCTGGGAATCTGTAAGATCCCAGTTCCTCCAAGATGGCTCAATCAAGCATGTACACTGGTCTAGGAGCAGAAAGAGATTTTTGTGCCCAGAATCTTAGCAGAGCTTCCTCTCCACAGCCACCTGGCCTCGAGTTCTGCCAAGCCAGCACTGGGGACCGAGATTCAGAAAAGCTGCATGGGCAGGGCTGCCATTCAGTGTGAGATAAAGATTAGCTCCCTCAGGGCCTCTACACAGGGCTGATGTAAGAATGGGCTGCTCAGTGCCCCCAGGGTTTTTACGATCCAACAATGGATGTGGACTGCTGTAGGGGCTGCTGTGAGAACTGCTACTGCCTGGCTGATGTGGCCTCTGCAGCCACTGCCTAATGCCAAAGCTATAGGAAGGCCCTTCTCCCTTCCTGGCCAACTGAAAAAACCCTGTCACTCACCTTTGGTGCCTGTGGGTTGAGGGATCTGCAAACTTGCTGCTACTGCAACTGGAGATTCTGCCCCTGAGGGCTGTTTGCCCACCACGTGGCCAAGGCTGGCCTGGGCTCCACTCCACATCTGGTGCAACAGACATTTCCTGTTGGCCTTTCAGTTCACCCTGGGCAGGAAATCTCCTCCACTCTGTTGTTTCTCCATTTCTGCTGCTCCAAAATTTGTTGAGAGTCCCTCTCCACAGGTATTTTATGGGCTGTATGGGGAAAGCCAGCATATCCAAATCATTTGTCTTACTTAACATCTGTCTTTTTCTCTTTGACCTCTTGGTGATTTTTGATTTTGTCAACTGAACTGTTTTCCTTGTTCTTTCTTCTTCTGGCTTCTGTGACACCTTCTCCTGATTCTCCCACCTATCTTACCATTACTCAGTCTTCTTTGCTGGATTATTACCCATTTCCTTATCCCTTAATTGTGAGTGCTCACCAAGACTAAGAGATTATGTTCTCACATCTCTTCTTTTCTCTATATATACAGTCCTTCTCTTGGATACCTCATCAGTTCCTTGGGTTTAATTTTCAGATCTAAACAGTTCTTAAATCTATACATCTTGCCCTAACCTTTCTCCTGAATGCTAGTCAGTCATTGCCAAATACCTGCTGTGAACATCTCCAGCAAAATGTTGGTATTCCAAATTCAACGTGGCAAAAACAAAATTCATTCTTTCACCTGCCTCCAAACCTCCATTTTTCAAATTCCTTTATTTCTATTGAGGATACCAACAGTCTTCCAGTCACAACCACAGCCTCAAGGTCATTTTTATTTCTTTCCCCTCCATCACCCCTTAAATAGATTCAGTTAAGTCTGATCTCCTTATCTCTTCAATGTGACCTGTACATTCACATTGCCTGAACCCTGTTCCAGCCCTCAGCATTTCCCTGTTTATAGTGAGAAGTCTGCTAAATGACTTGCTTTCATTTGGTCTCCCTGATCTTCAACTCACCTTTCACAGTTTTCAAACTAACATTACTGAAGCCCAGGTAGAAGCATTATTCATTCTCTGCTGAAAAATTTTTAGTAGCCCCCTATTGCCTAAGAGGTAGAATACAAACCTCTTAACTTGATGTTTAAAACCATTTGAAATTTGGCCCCAGCTACCTTTCCAGACATCTCACATGACTTCCCCTTCACAAACTCTGTGTTCCAGTCCAACAAACTTTTTGTTTTCTGTGAGTGTAACCTTCTACCTCCCATCCTTATGCCTTCACACTTCACTCCTGGAATGTACTCCCTCTTCATTTCTACCTCTTAGATACCTTAGCTTCTTCCTTCAAAGTTCAACTTAAAGTAGTAGATAGGTGGTGTAATGGATAAGAGTGCTAAGCCTGGAATCGGGAAGATGCTCAGACACTCAGTATCCATCAATAGACATTTATTAAGCATCTGTACTGTGGTTAGTTATGGGAATACAAAAAGGGCCAAATACAGTCCTTGCACTAGGAGCTGATAGCCTAATGAGGGACATAGCAAGTAAACAAGTATATGGGAAGCAAGCAATATAATTAACAGAGGGAATACGTTAGCCTTACCCTATAGAAGGTGAGGTTCTCATTTTATAGAAGAAAAAAGATCTAGAGAGAGGGAGGTCTCTCTAGTTGTAGTCAAGGAGGAGAGCATTCCATGAATAAGAGACAGCAAGAGAAAATGCTCAGAGTTGAGAAGATGGAGTGTCTTATTCATGGAACAGGCAGGAGGCTGGTGTCACTGAATCAAAGCATTTGTAGTGGATTATAAGGTATAAAAAGACTGGAAAGTTAGGAAGGTTCTAGGTTACAAAGAGCTTTGAATGTCAGAACAGAGCATTTAGTATTTGACCCAGAAGGCAACAGGGAACAACTGGGGTTTACTGAATGGAGTATGGGAGTGGTTAAATATTATCAGACCTGTGTTTGGTGATCTTATCAGCTCCCATGGATTTATGATCATCTCTATGCTGATAATTCTCAAATCTACCCATTCTACCCCAAACTCTTTGCTGACCTCCAGTTGGATGTCTAGTAGACATCTTAAACTCTTTCTAACTCACTCACACTCACACTCATTCTCTCACTCTCTCACTCATATATATTATATATATATATATATATATATATATATATATATATATATATGAAACAAAACTCATTATCTTCCCTCTAAACTCCCCACCATCACCCTCTGACCTTCCCCTTATTACTGAGGTCAACACTATCCTCACTGTCTCCTCAGGTTTGCAACCCTGGAGTCATTCTGCATTCCTCACTATCTCTCACCTCTCGTATCTAATCTGTTGCCAAGGCCAGTCAATTTCACCTTTGTAGCCTCTCTTGAACATTCCCCTTTCTCTCCTTTGACACTGCCACCACACTACCACCATAAGCCCTTATCAGTTCAGGCCTGGATTATTGCAGTGGCCTGCTGGTGGGTCTGCCTGCTTCAAGGTTCTCCCCACTCACATCTATCCTCCATTCAGTCACTAAAGTGATTTCCCTAAAACACATGTTGGATAATATTTAACCACATACTCCCATCCCAAAACATCCCCATTCAATAAACTCCAATAACCTAGCACCTTCCTAACTTTCCAGTCTTTTTATATCTTATTGCCCAAGGACTTCAAGGCTGCAGGTTTCCACCCTGGGCCATATACTTAACCCATAGTAGGCACTTCATACTTACTGAATTGAATTGCAGCTATTTTGCCCCATTTTAAAATATAAGGAAGCTTAAAAAACAAATTATAGATTCGAGTCATTAAGTGATTCTACACCTTATAAAAGCATCTATCACTTTGGTTCCTTTAAATAATATGCTCCAGTAGTATATTAAAGCATTATTCAATTGGCAAAGATTTGATTTATAAGAAACTTTCTAGTAATTCATCTATAAAGTGAGTTACAGCTGTGTACTGTAATTTACTTCTCCTAAAATAGAAATGATTCCCTAATGATGTAAAAGTCAATGCACACATAAAAAATGAGCAGTCTATTCCATACTAACTGTTGAAATAACACAGAGAAACAAAGCTATAGAGCAATATTTCTCAGAGTATGGCCTAAGGATCTCTTGGGATTTCTGAAATCTCTTTAGGGGACCTTGTGAGGAAAAACACTATTTTAATGTCTACTATGATAAATATTGATAGGTATAATTGACATAAACCAAAACTCTTTGGGTGGTCCCCAGTAATTTTTAAGAATACAAAGGGATTAAATATTGAGAGTAAAAAATATTGAGAACTCCTGCTACAGAAGAAAGAATACTTAGGTTCAACTCTTTTAGCTACTTACCGTGGGACTTCGAGCAAGTCATTTTACCTCTCTCTAGACTTTATTTTTTTCTTTTTTCTTCTCTAAAATGAGGAGGTTCAACTAGATGATCTTTATGCTTCCTTCCAGCTCTAAGGCCTCTAATTTATTACTTCAAATGAGGTGAATGGAATGTGGTAAAGAGAGGTACAGAGACAGCAAGATAACATTATTGAAGCACACGTATCCAATTTGTTGGTTCTGGTGTTTTATTTAAACAGTACTCTGAAAAGATTGCCTATATATCCTTAATGGTAGCTACTTAGTGAAAAATGAAAGACTGTTAAAAATCAGTAAGGAGGACATGGACTTTGTCAGGAGATAGGGGACACCTGGGAGAGGGAAAACAGGACAGGCAGCTGTGTTCTGGAGGCTGCAGGCTGGAGAATGGTGAAGGTATATGGTGGGGTGTGGGGAAGACACAGCTGCCTGACATTCTACAGGTCTAGTTAAGAAATTAGCTTGATAGGAACCTAGTAAAGCTTGAGTTTCCCTAGTTCACCTTTCAAAACTATGTCATTTCCATGCTAAAATGAGTCATCAGGAAAGGAATTTCGTGAATGTGTTGTTGCTGAGTAGTTTCAGACTCTCCATGAGCCTTTTGAGGTTTTCTTGGCAAAGGTGCTAGAGTGGTTTGCCATTTCCTTCTCCAGTTCATTTTACAGATGAGGAACTGAGGAAAGAGTCACACAGCTAGTTAGTATCTGAGATCAGATTTGAATTCAGGTCCTCCTGACTTTAGGGCCAGGTGTTCTATCCATTGTACAACCTAGCTGCCCAATTTAGGGAGTAAATCTAGCCAAAACTAGAGTTATGCTTCCTGTGGTGGCAGGAACTGATCCTTTGGATATGCACAGCTCTTAGCTCCAATGTATCACTGCCTAACACGTCAAGTAATTTCAATTTCAGCATACTCATTGGGTCCATTTCTGCTCAAGCACATAGTTCATAAGTCCTTTCTAAATGTTTATCTTCAAATAATCTGACATAGGATACAGACATGTTTTGTCATCACCATTAGGTAATGCTCTACAGTCTACAATGCATGTGGTTGCAAAGCTTCTTTGGGCCTCTGGCTTTCGCCTTCAGATAAGATAGCTCTGACATCTCTCTCTCTCTCTCTAAACTTAGAGCCCAGAGGCTCCAGTTTCAGCTCTTTTAGTGAGAGAAGTAGGTCTGTGGAAGCCAGCATCAGCCTAGACAAAATTCTTAGACATTTTTCTTCTCACAAGGAAAGAAAGCTATCAGTTCTTAGGACTTGCCTATATGATTTTTTTTCTTTTCAGAAGGAGAGTATTTATTTTCAAAGGTCAAGGTTTTTAGAACACTGAACAGCCCTGAACACAGATCAACCTAAGTGGAATCCACAGACATTTAAGGTCACTGTGTGAATAGGACTAAATCAAAGTCCATCATCCCCAACTATCATTTGCCTTAGGATTAGAAACTCCTTATAATTTCTAATTAACCTTTTATGGGTACTCTACCCTTCATATAGATGACAAAGGACTCAAACAAAGAAATACCATAAAAATTTTATATATATCTCAGGCTCCATTTTTCTCCCATTTCCCTTTCCTTCCAAGATTTTTTGAACCTCTAATCAAGTTGAAGACAAGAATAAAAGGCATGAACAAAGAGTCCAAGTAGAACTGAACTTTTATGATCTCCACTTCAATTCTATGTTCAAAATTTCATATAAAATATATACATATGTATATATACATATATATATACACATGCATTATATATGTGTGTATATATCAGCAACTAGGAGCACATGATGGCAGAAAAAAGAGTGTGACCAGTTATGTACATATATATATATATATGTACATATATACATATATATGTACATATATATATATATATACATACACACACACACACCCATATATGCACCCAGGTACATAGTGATACAAATATTAAAAAGAAGAGATAACCCCTGACCTCAATAGGAGTAGACCACAGAAATATGATAAATAGAGAAGGGGGTTTTGTCCCAGGTGGAAATCTGTAGGTGAAGGAATAGGTGCCTAGAGTCATAGGGATTATGATTAAGTATATGATGAGAGATCCTGCTGGATGGTTGGTGAAACTGAAGCATGACCTGGTGTCAAGAGTAAACCGGTAAATATAAAAGAAAAAAGCAGGCTAATTTGTATGTACTTAGTTACCAATCAACTTGAGTTGAACTGGTCCCACTTTAGTCTTCTTGATCAAAGTCTGGTAGTTTACATGTATTTCATTCTTCCTAGTCTTCATCCAGCTAGACCACCATCATCCATATGGAGAATGCCATGGACTGCAAAACTCTGATGAAGGTTTCTGAGATTTTCAACTCTCAAATGTCCATCTTCTGAGACACAAAATGGACTCATGTCTTTGAGGTAGATTTGATGTGTTGCATATTCCACACCCCATTCATTCAATCCTTGCATAAAAATTCTTCCCCAAAGAATCCTCCAAGTATTTTTCAGATACTAGAGAGTGTTTAAAACAAAATTTCTCTAGTCACTCTTAAGCTGGAGGACCCAGCGTTCTTGTGTGACACACAAGACTCCTAGTTTCTATTCAAGCTTCTATATAAGAAACATTCAAGTTCAGAATGTCTACTTCTAAGATCCAGTTTACTGCCCTATAGTACACTAAAAAGTATGGATTCAGTCCAATCAATCCTAATACACTGGAAAAAAGATTATTGAATGTAGACATTAGATTCAAGGTATCTACCTTCTTGCTGACACCAGAGACTTCTTTGGGCAACTTCAAGCTCATACTTGTGTGGACCAAATATAGGTATTCAGTCTGAATTACAAACCCTGCTCCCCAAACCAAGCACTGCAGTATTATAGGCAAAGTAAATGTATATTCTGAATGGACATCCACAATTTGCCACTTTGGGCTGTTACTTTTTGTACATAGAGCCTTCAGCAAAGGTATACAAATTTCAAAGTACTTTGTGGTCCTTAATACATGTTAAAATCCACAGTTCACAAGTCTCCATCAATGCATCAGCTATAGAATAAAAATTAGGTCAAAGCAAAGGTCTAAAATGCAATAGAAGAGTGAAAAAAATACTAATAGAACCTTTAAAGCCATAAACCTAGGTCATATTCTTACATAACATCTAGAGGGGACAACAGACATATGTGGAGCATGTGTAGTCAGGGTATATGAATACAGTGGATGAAACTGAGGGTCACAGCAGTTTGTGGAAACTACTACCTGGAGCAAAGGTATGGTTTTAGTGGGCTATCAGGTACACCATCTTTTCTTTTTATTAGGGTGGGGGGGGGTGGGGAGGTTCTGCCAAAGAAATTCTCACAAGGCCTTCATGGGTCTCAGTCACACTAGTAGTGAGTGTATTCAGTCTTACAGAGTCAAATAGTTCTGTTTTTACAGAACTGCTAACATAGAGAAAAAAATTCTATGAACATTGCCTTAGGTTCTACAGAGACTTCCAACCTCCATAAAAATGCGTTTTAAGGTAACTTTCCAAAATCCAGTCCTTATTAAAATATTAAACACATTTATTGAAAATTTGCCATATACAAAGATACCAGGTTAAGCATTCAGGGATGTATAGAAGTAAATGAGATGGTATTTCTCCATCCTCAAGGAGCTTACAATCTAAAAGCATCAATTTTGTTAAAATAAAGAGTATAGAAAAATTTTGTATGGCACCACATGTAAGCATAAATAAAAATATATTCTGCTTTGAGGAAATTGCTATGAAATTAATTAAAAACTCTGTTTGATTCAAATTCAAATTAAAGTATTCAAGGAAAATAAACAGTCAAAGCCCCAAGAAAAAAATAGTTTGGCTCTAACAGAAAGCCAGATTATAAAACAAAGAAATCAGCAGAATAAAATTATTTTCATGAAAATTAACTATTCATTAAAAAAAGGAAGAAGAAACATGGAAATCAAGAGGCACGAGTTCTCAAACAAAGAGATAAGAAAGAGGAGCAAGGTGAATATGAGATATAATGAAATAGGGTCTTGAATATTTAGTTTATAAAAAGTTATACAGAGAAATAAGAGCAGCGACTAATGGAATAAATACTGAATGGTTCTGGCTGCTGGGCAGTTAGGTGATGTGGTGGATAGTGTGCTGGACCTAGAGTAAGGGAGAGCTGGGTTCAAATCTAACCTCAGACAATAACTAGCTAGGTAAATCACTTAGCCTTATTTACCTCAGTTTTCATCATCTCTAAAATGAGCTGGAAATGACAAGCATTCAAGTATTTTTTGTCCCATCCCTCCAAGAAAGAAAGGAATCAAGAAGAGTTGAACACAACTTAAATAACTGAATAGCAGTGTGTTCTGGCTGCTAGAAACTGAAGATCTTTAGATATAAGGGAGCCTCTTAGGTTAGAACATTCTTTATAATAGAAATGAAAACCTAGGCTTAGTTAAGCAGTGATTGATACATAGAGATTGAGAAGTAACCAATTATATTTCTTTCAACCTTTTGTCTATTCCATATTTGTTTGTACATACACATATAAATACATATATATATATATTTGGATACACACATATATGTATAATATATGTTTCAGATTAATATATGTGTACTATATATAGTATATATAACAAATATATACTATATAATGAATATATGTATATATTATAATTTTAATTATAAAGTAGTATAATATTAAAGTATTATATTATTAGTATTATATTAAAAATATAAAGTAGTATAATATTAAATTATAAATTTAATTATAAAGTAGTAAATAAGAAATGAAGATTTCATCATATCCTTTAAGAATTAAAGGATTATAGATTTAGGGGTGGAAGGGACACCAAAATCTCCTCAAAAATGAGACCCAGAGAGGCTAAATTACTTGCTCAAGGCCACATAGGTATACTTCATGCATCTTCATTAACTAGATCTTTCAATAGCTGACCTAAAATAGGCTACTACTTTGAGCAGGTACCACAATCTATCTGGTAGTGGCTATTGGAAAATGCAGAAATACTAATGATTAGCCTATATTTTATGATGTTTTCCAATTTAAAAAATCTTCCTCATAACTACCCTGCATGTAAGTATAATTATTCCTATTTTTCCACCATTTGCCAAGCAAATTGAATTGACTTGCTTAAAATCACAAGACTTTTAATTATCAAGAATTGACTCAAACCAGGTTTTTTAACTCAAGTTTAGTGATTCTTCCAATATACTATGCTTTATTATATGTGGGTGGAATAAAACAATTTTAAGACAGCTTGGCCTTCAAAACCAGACTTTCTTCAGAGAGGGAAATGCCACACACAACTTTCCTTTAGTAACTTGATTGATTTTGTCTCCATAATATTGTTAAAGTGCTTGCGGTCAAAGTTTCAGTATGCACTTCCCTCATCAGACCACACATAAGAACCATCCATTTGGCTCCATCTTCAAAGCAGCTTTTTCAGGGTCCACAGTGACACTGAAGTTGCACACTGTGTTGTTAACAGAATTGAGTGGTGCCAGGCCTAGAGTCAGGAAGACCTGGTTTAAATTCAGCCTCAGACACTTATTAGCTGTGTGACCCTAGGCAAGTCATTACCCCTGTTTGCCTCCTTTTCCTCATCTGTAAAATGGGGTAGAGAAAAAAAAATGGCAAACTGCTCTAGAATTTTTGCAGAGAAAAACATGGAAAGATGTCACAAAGAGTCAGACACAACTGAAATTAATGAACATTAAAACTCATTCTTATTCTCATCAACCAGATTATCTAAAAGCACTGCAGAAAGTGAGAAGTATCAAGACAGAACAGTCATTCGCGAAAATATGCAGACTGGGTGCCAAAGCCAAGACCCTAGGTTGTACATATGGAGGAGCTTAATGTATCTCTGATCTACATCATTAGGACAAGTGAAGGATATGTTAAGCACATTTGAGGTACAAAATTAGACTTTTTCAATATGTATAATGAGGTTTAAAATGAAAGGGATGAGACTAGATGATCACTATGATCCTTCTAAACTCTACATCCTGTGGTCCCTCATTCATTTATTCAGCCATTTAGGTTTGAGAACATATACCTATTCTTTCCATCCACTCTGCATTTACAGTAAAGATTTCATGGAATCACATAGAATGTCAAAGGTGCAAAGCCAAGTCCCTCAAAGTCATCTCCACCTTTCAGTTTACAAAGTAAATTCAGAGAAGGAAAGCCATGTGACCAAAAGTTACATAGTCAGTAAGTACTATAAATAGGCCTCAAAATTAGGTCTTTAAGTCCAGTGGTTTCCCCTGATTGCTCCGTCTGAATAATCTGTATTGTTTTATGTTATATTAGGTAAGATTTATTGTGATAAGCAGGTATTTATTATCTGATTTGATTCCCATAATAACCTAATAAGTTAGACACAATACTAATATGGTGAAATTTGAGCCAAAGTCTCTCCTTAATATAAATCAGGGATACTTTCCTCTATGCCACATCATTACTTATTTATTAGGTAATTATTTGTTCTTCCTATAATACTTAGAATTCTCATTCATTTGAGATTTTTTACATGTCTTTAGTGGAATACTGGGTTAAGGAGGAGGAAGAGAAAAAAGGTAGCTAAGATACTGTTTTTCCTCTCAAAGAACTCAAAATCTACACAGGGGAGATAAGATATATATTCACATACATGTGTATATACAATGAAAGTTAGAACACAAATGTATAAATACAAAGAAGTATAAAGATAGATGACAAAAGCCATTTTACTTCCCTTTCAATTCTCTTCTGTTATTTGAATACTTCTCTCTTTTCCCCCCTTGAGTCTTACTGAAGTGAAAGATTGTCTTAAGAAGCTTGCTGTCAGAATTTATAGCACATATTCATATAAGGGGACACATTCACAAAACATGGAAACTCAACATTGGGAAGGACTTGAGAGGCCTTCTGGATCCACCTTTACCTGAGCAACAACACTCTTGACCCCATCCCTGAGAAGTGAATTTCATTCTTTCTTAGCTATCACATCCATAGAAAACATTCCTACCCAAGGCAATCCATTTTACTTCTGCAGAATGCCAATTTTGTTGTCATTGCTGATGATAATCTCCTTACTAAACATTTTGGAAGATTTGGCCTTTTTTGGTTTCTATTCCAAGTTTCTGTTTGGATTTTGGCAGAGGAAAATATAATTGACTTTTGGGGGCAAAATTATGTTAATTGAATCAAAGAACAGAAATAAAAAAGAGGCACTTTGAGGGTCAGCCAATTTAGTTTTACAATCCTGTTGTCTGTTTGGTTTTTTAATATAAGAAACTCTTCCAAGGCATAATCTGTAAATGTATATGATTGAGCTGGGCACTTTTAAATACAAAACCTTGAAGTAACAGACCTTGACAAATCTACTGTCATTTGGGAGCACATCTGCAATGTAGATAACAAAATGCAGGGACCCAAATGAATTTTCTAGTAGAACGTCTCTCGCCCCCTAGAGGTTTTAGTGAAAACTATTTTCTCTCAGCAGAAATTCTGGAAAAAAAATATATTAAATTTCTTCAACAACAAAATGAATTAAATTCCCCCAATGTGGCACTGTTCTTAATTATGGATATGCAAATAGATATAACATAGACTCTTATGGATACTCAAATAGGTATAACATGGACTCTTATGGATACGCAAATAGATATAAACTCTTATGGGTATGCAAATAGATATAATATAGACTCTTGTGGATATGCAAATAGATATAACATAGACTCTTATGGATATGCAAATAGATATAACATAGGCTCTTCTCTCAAAGAGATACAAGATGATAGAAAAAAGACAGGGAAACAAGCTAGCAGCAAGGAATAAATGCAAAGAAATTATGCAAAAATGGTGTAAAGGAGAGCTCCAGATAAAATGCTCTAAGGAAATGGAGGAGGGGAAGATCAGCTTTATGAGGAAGGAAGTCACAGAACCAGGGGACAGGCCACATGTTAGACTTCTTGAAGATGAGACCTGAGTTAAGTCGAGCAGAAGGACGGAAGGATTTCAACTGATGGAGATGGGAGAAGAAAGAAGTCAGTTAAAGACCTTGGGGGACTGTGTAAGCAAAATTATGGAGGTGCGAGAGGGGGTGAGCAAGAAATAATTGTCTGACTAGAACACATGGCAATATAAGAAAAGACCAGATGACACTTGTTGCCCAGAAAATTATTTAAATTTTACACATCTAACTGATAATGCTATTGACAAGGCAGAAAGCAATGTTCACAGGTAATAAATTGTAGAATGTTTTTGCAAAATTACAAACATTTTAAAATACCAAATTAAATTAAAATTAAGGTCAATACAAGGCATCACCAGTTAGAAAATGCAATTTTTTGTATTTAAATTTATTTGTTTAAGTTTTCAACATTCATTTCCACAAAATTTTGGGTTCCAAATTTTCTCCCCATTACTCCCCTCCTCCACCCCAAAACGCTGAGCATTCTAATTACCCCTATCACCAATCTGCCCTCCCTTCCAACATCCCTCCCTTCCCTTATCCCCATCTTCTCTTTTGTCCTGTAGGGCAAGATAAATTTCTATTCCCCATTACCTGTATTTCTTATTTACTAGTAGTATGTTAAGAACAATATTCAACAGTTGTTCCTAAAACTTTGAGTTCCAAGTTCTCCCCATCCCTCCCTCCCCACCCATTCCCTTTGGGAAGGCAGGCAATTCAATATAGGCCATATCTGTGTAGTTTTGCAAATGACTTTGATAATAGTCGTGTTGTGTAAGACTAACTGTATTTCCCTCCATCCTATCCTGCCCCGTTTCTTCTATTCTCTCTTTTGATCTTGTCCCTCCCCAAGAGTGTTGACTTCTAATTGCTCCCTCCTACCACTGCCCTCCCTTCCCCCCCAACTTGCTTATCCCCTCCTTCCCCACTTCCCTGTATTGTAAGATAGGTTTTCATACAAAAATGAGTGTGCATTTTATTCCTTCCTTTAGTCGAATGTGATGAGAGTAATCTTCATGTTTTTTTCTCTAACCTCCTTCCTTTTTCCCCTCCACTGAAAAGTCTTTTACTTACCTCTTTTATGAGAGCTAATTTGCCCCATTCCATTTTTCCCCTTTCTCCTCCCAATATATTTTTCTCTTACCTCTTAATTTCATTTTTTTAAGATATGATCCTATTCTATTCAATTCACCCTGTGCTCTCTGTCTCTGTCTCTGTCTCTCTCTCTATGTATGTGTGTAATCCCATCAGCTACCCAGATGCTGAAAAAAGTTTCAAGAGTTACAAATATTGTCTTTCCATGTAGGAATGTAAATAGTTCAACTTTAGTAAGTCCCTTATGACTTCTCTTTGCTGTTTACCTTTTTCATGCTTCTCTTCATTCTTGTATTTGAAAGTCAAATTTTCTTTTCAGCTCTGGTCTTTTCATCAAGAATGCTTGAAAGTCCTCTATTTCACTGAAAAACCATTTTCCCCCTGAAGTATTATGTTCAGTTTTGCTGGGTAGGTGATTCTTGGTTTTAGTCCTAGTTCCTTTGACTTCTGGAATATCATATTCCACACCCTTCGATCCCTTAATGTAGAAGCTGCTAGAGCTTGTGTTATCCTGATTGTATTTCACAATACTTGAATTGTTCTTTCTAGCTGCTTGCAATATTTTCTGCTTGACCCGGGAACTCTGGAATTTGGCCACAATGTTCCTAGGAGTTTCTCTTTTTGGATCTCTTTCAGGCGGTGATCTGATGATTCCTTTCAATACTTGATGTTGCCCTCTGGATTCTAGAATATCTAGGGCAGTTTTCCTCTGATAATTTCATGAAAGATGATAGTCTAGGCTCTTTTTTTGATCATGGATTTCAGGTAGTCCCATAATTTTAAATTGTCTCTCCTGGATCTATTTTCCAAGTCAGTTGTTTTTCCAGTGAGATATTTCACATTCTCTTCCATTTTTTTCATTCTTTTGGGTTTTTTTTTATGATTTCTTGGTTTCTCATGAAGTCATTAGCCTCCATCTGCTCCATTCTAATTTTTAAGAGAACTATTTTCTTTCAGTGAGCTTTGGAACCTTCTTTTTCCATTTGGCTAATTCTGCTTTTGAAAGCAGATTCTTCTCCTCATTAGCTTTTTGAAGCCTTCTTTTGCCAATTTAGTTAGCCTATTTTTCAAGGTGTTATTTTCTTCAGCATTTTTTTGGGGTCTCCTTTAGCAAGGTTATTGACCCTGCATTTTCATGCTTTTCTTGCTTCTCTCTCATTTCTCTTCCCAGTTTTTCCTCCACCTGTCTAACTTGATTTTCAAAATCCTTTTTGAGCTCTTCATAACCTGAGCCCAATGGACTATCCTACCTTCTGGATGTCTTGGGATACTAGAACCCTTGACCTTCCACAGTCTTTCTCTGATGGCTAAGCATTGTTCCTCCCCATCTAAAAGATGGGAGATGATGTCTGGCTCACAAGAAACAACCTTGCTATAGTCTTATTTTTCTTCCCTTTTCTGGGCATTTTCCCAGCCAGTTACTTGACTTCTGAGATTCCTCTCCATCCTTGCCTAGATCCTCCCAGCTAGTGCTTGGGGTCTGAGATTCAAATGCTGCTCCCCAGCCTCAGGGCTTTCAGTGGTGGGTGTGGCTGCTTTTCAATGTGAGCTTAAGTTCTGGTGCTCAGGTGGGGGCAGGGCTGCCTCCCAGGCTCAGTTCCCTCAGGGGGGGTTTATGCAGAGATCTTCAGTAATGGAGCAGAGCTCCTGTTTGCCCTGGGAGCTCCTGGCTGCCACTGCCTCTGCTGCTGCCTCCTGAGGGGGCCCGAGTTATGGAGACACCCCGCTCCCCTCTTGGCCAGCCCAGAAGTCTCTCTCACTGACCTGTAGTGCCTGTGGGTGGAGGGACCTTCGCAGCTGCCAGAGGTTCCGTCCCTGAAGACTGCTTGGATCTGGCTCCTCTTGGGGCCACACGGCCAGGGCAGGGGCTCCCCTCTGCATTTGGTGTGGATGGACCTTTGGTTCTGGTTTTTCAGGGTCTGTGGAATGGAAATCTCTTCCACTGCATTGCTGCATGGCTTGTACTGCTGCAGAATTTGTGGGGAGTTCTTTTTACAGAAAATTTATGGGCTGTGGATTTGGAGCTAGCATATGTGAGCATTTCTACTCCGCCATCTTGGCTCCTCCCTCCTGGAGCTATTTCTAGGGCATTGATTTTAACAAGTCCAGATTTAGGGTTCTGGATGAGGAAATTTAGATATTATACAAGGCTGAAGTGCTCACCTTCCCACCTTTTTTTTCCAATTAAATATTTCCATGAGACTATTTTCAACCCAAACAACACAGTGCAATAGATTGAATGTGAAACAGATATGAGAATCCAACTGTCTTCTACTAAATAAACATTATGGAGATTCACAAAAATATGTAAAAAATGCTACTTTTCTCACTCTTTTTGTTTGGAAAATGTATTTGTTTTTTATAAAATATATTACTTACATTAACATGAAATAGACTTTTTATTTTACAATAAGTTAAATATTTTAAAATGATTTTTTTTATTTCTAATTTGGTAAATACTGCTAGATATATCTTACATAAGAAAAAGTATTATATGTTCCTCAATAATTTTTAAGATTATAAAGAGGTTCTAAGTCCCCTAAGTTTGCCAAGTGCTCTAGAGAACTGTTTAAATTGTGGAAAAGTCTTTGACCTACATAGGTAAAGGGAATTTCATCATCTAGGAGTTCCTTATATTAATGACATCACAGATCCAGTTTCTATAGTAACAAAAAGTGTTGCTATAAATATATTTGTTCATATGGATCTTTTTCCTCTTTCTTTGATCTCTTTGAGTAAAGTCTAGTGGAAAAATTCTATAACTTGATAATTTTTGAGGTTCCAAATTTCTATGGAGTTCCAAATTACTTTCCAGAATGATTGAATCTATTTTATTCAATTTCTATACCTGTCCATTTCTGTCACTACCATTATCTTCTCACATGTACCGAATTCTCTTCCCTTTAAAAAACAAAGCTTTCCACTGTAACAAATAAGCATAGTCACAAAAATAAATGTGCTATTGACTATGTCTGAAAATATGTCTCATTCCATACTACTAGTTCATCACTTCTCTTAATGGAGGCACAAAGCATGATTTATCATCAGCATCTTGCAGTCATAATTGTTCATTATGTAGATTATAGATCTTAGATCTTTGAGTTATTTTTCTTTAAAACATCGCAGTCATATAAATTGTTCTCCTGGTTCTACTCATTTTACTCTTTATTAATTCTAAAAAGTCTTTTTCAGTTCTCTGACTCCCTTTCATTATTCCTTATAGCACAATGACATTCTTTTATTTTAATATACTATAATTTCATCAGACATCTCCCAACTGATATGCACCCCTTTGTTTCCAATTCTTTGCTACAACAAAAAGTCTCTTCTAAATATATTTACACATATAGTTCCATTTGCTTTTTCTTTGAACTCTTTTATGTATAAGCCCAGTAGAAGTATTCCATAGCTTAGTAATTTTGGAATGTCATTCCAAATTACTTTTCAAAGTGATTGGACCAAATCAAAACTCTAACAACTGCTATTAGTGTACCTGTCCTTCTACAGCTTTTTCAAAAATTATCATTTTCCTTTTTTGTCTTATCTATCTGTCTGTCTGTCTGTCTATCTATCTTCTATCCAGCTTTTTATAATGGCAAAGAACTGGAAACTGAGAATTATAGTTCAGTCATTTCAGCAGCATCTGACTCTTTATCACTGTATTTGGAGTTTTCTTGGCAAGAAGTGGTTTGCCATTTCCTTTTCCAGCCCATTTTATAGAAGACAAAACTGAGATAAACAGTAACTTGTCCAGGGTCACACAGCTAATAAGTGTCTGAGCCCAGATTTTAACTCATGAAGATGAATCTTCCTGACTTTAGACCTGGTGCTCCATCCCCTGTGCCACTTAGCTGCCCTGGAAATGCATGAGGTATCTCTCAGTTTGAGAGTGGTGAAACAAGTAATGGTATAAAAAATGTAATGAAATTAATTTACATTTGTCTTTTTAGTCATCTGGAGCAGTTTTTAATTTTTTTTGTTGTTGCTGATATTATATCTTTGTTCTTTTGAGAATTGTTTAGTCATATCCTTTGACTGTTTGAAGAGATCATATATAGTCACTTATGTGATCATGACTATAGATCCTTGATACTTTCACTTGTTCTTTTTTTCAAATTGCAGCAATTCTTCTTTGACTTGGAAGATCTGAATTTTGTTTATTTCGCTCCTGGGTAGTTTTATTTAGGGACTTTTTCTTTAATGATGTGATTGACAGAATCTTTCTATTTCTCTTTTGCCTTATGGTTCTAAAGTGTTTTAAAATTTCCTGAAAAATATCAGGTAGTTGTTTTGTTTAGTTATGGTTTTCAAAGACCTTGATGATGCTTAAATTATTTCTCACTTATCTCTTTTCCAGGCAAGTTGGTTTTGATCAGAAAAACTTAAAAGAAAGAAAAAACTTAAAAAAACCCTTAATTTTCAAACTTTTGAATTTGTTGCAATAATTTTTATTTTATAGAGTAATTGAGTTCTGATTGATTAATTCTACTTGTTTTGTCAGGGAGTCCGCTACTTAGGTAATGTTTTTTACCTTCTATTTTATGCTATTTATTGCCAATTTATTTTTTTCCTCTTGAAATAATAATTTATAATTTCCTTTATAAAAAAATTTCTTACTTTATTTGTTCCAGCCCCTCTTGTAGTTCTTATGGCTCTTTCTTTTCTTTAAGCTTCTGCTCTTATCTGAGTGGCTTTCTCTGGAGTTACTTTCCTCTTTTGTATTTAACTCTTGGTGCTTTCTTAACTCAAAATATTTCTTCATTGTGGTCAGTATACTCATATATTGAGCCTTAGTTCTTGATTTGGGATTTTGCACTTGATGCAGGCCTTTCAGGCACTCTTGGATGGGTTGGGTGGGCCTTCTTTGGTCCAACCACCTCTGTAGTCTCAATGCTGCTCTCACTACTAATCCAGTTGGGGTGACTAGTAATAGGGCTCATTCTCTGCTTCAATCCCTGGCTTCTGTCTTAGTTTTCTATTAGTACATTGGGGCTAAATTCTCCTTTTCTCCTTGTACAACCCCCAATTGCAAACTAGATCTGTCCCTTGTAGTAGTACCAGCAAGATGCTGAAGATTACATTGATCTCATGTGCCCTAAAAAGCTTTTCTGGCCCTGGCACCTGGAAGTGTTGGCCCCAGTGTTGAGTTTGTCATCTGTTTTAGTTTCCACTATTCTGAAGGTTACATAGCCAGACCCTGTCTCCCTTCAAAGTAATGGGCTGGTTCTTTCTGATTCTGTTCTTGCAGGCCAAAGTTGGGATTTTGTTTCATGACCCTTACTGGAGCACACTATGATGTATGATCTTCCTATCAAGAGTGCTGACTTGGCTTCAGGTTTGTTTGTAGGAGCCTGGCTGGATTCCTTAGGTTAGCTCCTGTCCCTGTCTCCAGTGGTTTTGGGCTTATTTATTGGAATTTGTGCTGGTTTCCCTGGCATGTCCCCTTTTCTGGCCTCCTCTAGCTTCCATGTTTATCTACACTCTTGTTGGCTTCCCTAATAAAACCTCTTTCCCTGCTTTCCTAACTTGTGGCCATCTTTTTATGCAACTCTTGACTGGATGGGGGACCTTACTCTGTTTCTTTCCAGTTTTATTTTTAATCATTCTGGAGCCCTTTATCATATTTTTACTGCAGTTTATGTAGATAAATTAGGCTTCTCTATGACATCTGATATTGTCATTTTAAGAAGTAATCCTTCATATAGTATTCTAAAGCTGTATTTGTTGAACTGAATTAGTTTGAAATTTGTCTTCACTAATTGATCAAAGTAGGTACTTGGTAATTTTTGTTAAATGTGATTTTTGAATACTGAAGACCTGTTACTAAATGCAGTGTTCATTAATGCCCATAATATAATTTAGGTTTAGTATTTTTACGGCATATCTAATTACTAATCTATATTATTGGATAGAGTATTGTAACATTCATAGGAGCTGCTATGAATATACATGAATATCTCCATGGTTGGTTTGCAAAATATAAAGCTCTTTTCCTCCAAAATAAAATCAAAATATTTATTTGAAATATCCTTATTGGGATACCAGAAGGCAAGATTTAGTAGGGTACCCATCACTAATCCAGGGAGAGCTGACATTTCTCTCTGTCAAGTCTCCCTAAAAGCAAGTTCCCTTACCTTCTTCCCTCAACTAGTTTCTCTCCCTGCCTCTCTGTCCACACCTTTCTCTCCAAGCAATACAATAAATACTATTTCCAATCAAAGACTGGGCACTTGATTGGTTTAGAGTAGCTTGGAAATCATCACTTAATTGGGAAGGTGTGGGAATCCCTATGATCCTGAGCCTAATTAGCTCCACTCCAGGGCTCCTTGTGAGGCCTATTAATAGGCAGGGGAAGATCTTATATCCCATTAACATTACAAGTATATTTTGATAAAAGAGCAATGTTTTGTCCTTCAAAATCAATGAAAACTGCCTTGCCTAGAACTTACAGACCTTAAGAAAAATATTCTTTAATCGGCTTTTCATGGTTGTTAAAAATCATTTATTGATAATAGTCAATTAACAATTCTTGTTAGTAATGGCAGTTACTAATAAGAGTAGTTATACACATATAGTGCTTAATAGATTATAAAATGTGTTCAGGTACATTTATTTATTTTATCCTTATCCAGTTCCACAAGAGTTGAATCAATTTTAATGTTTGTTTTATATGACACCAGAGGTTAGGGAAACAACTATGTTGCAAAACATATGTTAAATTGTTTTAAAAAAAAAAAGAGGAAGAGAAGTGCTAAAGATATGAAATACTGCATGCCCTTTCAGATACATTACTAGTTTTAGCTTTGTTAGAAGAGATATCTTGAATCATGGGAGTAATCTGTCAAGGTGATATAAAAATAAAACACTTCAATAAAATTTAAGAATGAAATAAAAAGGCAAAATATAAAGTATACTCTTGATAAATGTTTGTTTATGAATTCTAAAACTTAGAAATATGGTGCTAATACATAGCAAAAATCTAGATAATTAGACAAGCCCCAAGATATCCCAATTTACTTTTTCATAAAAGTTTTAATTTTTTTTCAATTTTATTTAACTTGCAGTTCCAAATTTTCTTTTCCTCTTCCCTCCCCAGTAATTGAAAAGGGAAGAACACAAAAAATCCTCAAATATTTATATAGCTATGCAAGACAAATTTGCACATTATCCATGTTCATAAACCTTTTTACTTTATTATGTGCTTTTTGTTTGGATAGGCAAAAGTATACCCTTTTAAAAAAGATAAATGTATTTGTTCAGTCTTTTGATAGGCAGTTGATAGAGAAGATGTCAGTATAAGTTTTTATCAGAATAACTCCTTGATTGTATAAACTAAAGACAACTAAAAATGTGTCAAAGTTATAGTAACTAAAATTTTAGTAAGAAGAAGAAAACATAATAATCATCTCCAAACAATGTGATACTTTCTGAAATAACTACAGTAGACAACTACCCAAAGATACTATTTATCACGTCACTTCAAGGCTGCCTATCCTTGATACACCCGGGAGATACAATCTGACAGATTTTCATTTTCAACTTTGACTGTGGTATCCTTCATCCTGATACATCATAGTATTCACTCATTCTGTCCCAACCATATCACATAATAGATGATATGTAAGATGATATACAGATTTGGGAGTTATTTTTATAGACATGATAATTGATCTATTGAGGGATTATGGATCATAAAGAGAGAACACATAGAGAGAAGAGAAGAGGATCCACGGTTTGCTGAAAAGGAAATAAAAAAAAAAACTTTTATGTAAAGAAAAATAATGAAATTTTCTTATAAAGAATTTAAGGTCCTATCCCTTTTATATATGAATAGTTTGGTTGCTCAAATGAGTTCACATATGCAAAGTGCTTTGCAAATTTTAAAGTGTTATAAAAATGCCAGTTTCTTGAGTCAAACTTATAAGAATACATATCATTCCTCAATTAATAAATGATCAAAGGTTATGAACAGGCAGTTTTAAGATGAAGAAATTACAGCCATCTATAGTCATATAAAATGCTCTAAAACACTATTGACTAGAGAAATTCAAATTAAAACAACTCTGAGGTACCACATCATACCTGTCACATTGCTTAACATGACAAAACAGAAAAATGATAAATGTTAGGGAAGATGTGGGAAAATTGCAACACTAATTCATTGTTAATGGAATTGTGAACTGATCCCATCATTCTGGAGAGCAATTTGGAATTATGCCTAAAGGGCTATAAAACTATGCATACTCTTTGACCCATCAACACCAGTTCTAGGCTTGTATCTTAAAGACTTCATAAAAATGGGGAAAGGACCCATATGTACAAAAATAATTATAGCAGCTCTTTTTTTGTGGTGGACAAGAATTGAAAATTCCCCATCAACTGGGGAATGACTGAACAAATTGTGGCATATGAATGTAATGGAATACTATTGTGCTATAAGAAATGATGAGCTGGCAGACATCAAAAAAACCTGGAGAGACTTATATGAACTGATGCTGAGTGAAATGAGCAGAACCAAGGGAACATTATATATATTAACAGCAACATTGTGTGATGATCAACTTTGACAGACTTAGCTCTTCTCAGCAATGCAATGATCTAAGACAATTGCAAAAGATTCATGATGGAAAATGCTGTCCACATCTAGAGAAAGAACTATGGAGTCTGAATGCAGATAGAAGCATACGATTCTCTCTCTCTCTTTTGTTTTTTCTTTCTTGCCATTTTCCCCTTTGGTTCTAATTCTTCTTTACAACATGATCAATGTGGAAATATATTTCATTATATATTATTATTTATTAATATTTATGTTATTAATTATATTTATATTATTAATTATTAATTATATAATCATTACATATATACATGTATAATCTATATCAGATTGCATGCTGTCTTGGGGAGAAGGAGGAGGGGGAGAAAATTTAAAACTCAAAATCTTATAAAAGTGAATATTGAAAACTTGAACTAAACAAATATATATATTTTTGAAGTGTTAGCTGCTGCTGCTCCTATATTACTTATCATTATCATCATCATCATCATCATCATCATCTTTTCTATAAAGGGAACAGGAAAAAGACTATTTTGTGTGAAAATCAGATAAAACCATGTGCAAAGAAACACAGAATTCAGATAAGTTGAAGAAAGATACAGACTATTACCGAGATTTGATGAAGAACTGTCTCTCTGCTCAATGAGTGAGAGGACCTGACTGAGGGCAGAAAAATAACCCAGGCTTCAGGGCATTTCAGTCCCTTAGCTCATTTGCATTTGTTTTTAGATTTTGAAACTTAAAACTCCCAAAGGGGTAAATCAAATAACCATTTAGAGACTATGGGGAGATTAAAGACAGACTGTTGATTTCCTACCTGCCAAAAAGTGAATTTCATGAGTTTTACCTCATAAAGGAAAGATGAATTATATACCACCAGAACATTCTAATTTGCATATTAGGGGAAGTTAAGAAGCTCACAGAAGCTGAGTATCAAGATGTCAAGAAGAGAGTCAGTTAATAGGAAGAGTTTAGTTGCTGTCTTAGAAATCTGATGAAAAGCATTAGTTAGTAGATTGGCCATAAAAAAGCCTGAACAGGCTGATCAGAAGAGAATGGAACTCTGCTACAGTTCAAACTATTGATCTCCAGCTCCATTTATAGTTTGAGAGAGGTGAAACTTCTGAGATGTCTGGTTGGTCTCTACTGTCCTCTTTGGTTTTGAGATCGAGAAGCAAAGGAAAAAGGCAGGATCACTTTGCTGTGAGAATAGACTTGTGTACTTGAGAGCAGATTGGATAATGTGGAATCTTATTGAGAGAAGAGGGAGCTAGGTTTATCAACATTGCCCAGAGAGAAAATGTGAGAAGCTTTGTAGCTTTCTGGCTTAAGGGAACTGCTTGTCACCACATAACATTTTCAGTATCCTTTTCAGGATAACTGTGAGTTAAAAGAGTTTCTCACTGCTTTCTTAGTTTGAGAGGAGCAGTGGACTGGATCAGCAGGAGAGAGATGAAAATTAGAAAGGAAGTAGCTAGAAGATAAATGGCTTGATCTGGGGCAGATTTTTTTCCCTGAAGGGACAAAGAACATCAAGGCCTTCAGTCCAGAGTTTTAAATTGTCCTTACTCATGTTTCAATGCTAAATTTCTTTCTGTGAGCTCACTTTCTCCCCGTTGACACTGTGTGTATTTGGTGGAAGAATGCAGCTCAGGTTTGTTTATGTATGGATTGTGATATTTTCATTATTAATGTATTTTACATATTGAGTAACATATTATTGTTCTTGCCTTTGTCTTATTGTTAAATAAATGCTTAAGAGGTTAAGAGTTAAGGGTATCATCTCAGGTCAGAGAAATAGATGAAAAATGCAAGATGTAAAATGAAAGCCAGTACGTGTTGATTCTAGCACAGGCTTGAGTGTATCCCTGGGTCTGGCCACATACTTAAATGGGAATTACTCAGACTTCCAGGTCCAGGCTTTAAACTTAATCTTAAAAGGGGCTGGTGGAGAGGGTTCTAGGAAGATGGTAAAGTAGGTCAGAAAACTTGGCTCTCCAAATTTCCTCTATAGAAAAAAGACAGAACATTACCTTGGAAGGAATGTAAAGCAGTAGAAATAGACAAAAGTCAGGGTAAAGTAGTTGTTCTCCTAAGACCACCCAAGAAGACCCCAGGGAAGGGGGTGGATATTCCAAATTTGTGCATCCTATGTTTCCTTTATTTTGTTTCAATTCTGCTTTGCTCATAGAACACAGCTCCCTTTCTGATTTGGGCACGCCATGGTCCTGTGCCAGAGTGTCCAATGTCACACAATCAAATCCAAAGTTCATGAGAAAGACCTTGAGAGTGTCCTTGTATTGCTTCTTCTGATTACTATGTGATCGCCTGCCCCATGCAAGTTCTCCATAAAAGTCTTTTTGACAAGCATACATTTTGCTTTGAACAATGTGGCCAGCCCATCAGAGTTGCACTCTCTGAAGCATAGTTTGAATGCTTGACAGTTTAGTTCGAGCAAAGACCTAAGTGTCTGGTACTTTTTCCTGCCAGGTGATCTTTAGAATTTTCTCAAGACTGTTCAAATGGAAGCTATTCAGTTTCCTGGCATGGCACTGATAGACTGCCCATGTTTCATAGGCATACAGCAATGAGGTCAGCACAATGGCTCTGTAGACCTTCAGTTTGGTTGTCAGTCTAATAACTTTGCTCTCCCATACTTTTCTTCAGAGCCTCTCAAACATTGAGCTAGTTCTGGCAATGCATACATCATCCTCATTGTCAATGTGCACATTCTTGGAAAGTACACTGCCAAGGTAAGTGAACTTATCCACAGCATTCAAAACTTCTCCATTTGTTGTAACCGATGATTCCATGTATGAATGGTGTGGTGGTGGCTGATGGGGCACATGTGTTTTCTTGGTGTTAATTATTAGGCCAAAATTAGCACAGGCAGCAGATAATTGATCCATACTTCATTGAATCTCAGCTCCAGAGCCTGCATTGAGTGTACAATCATCTGCAAACAGAAAATCATGCACCAATACTCCCTCCACTTTGATCTTGGCTTGTAGCCTTTTAAAATTGAAAAATTTACCATCAGTATGATAGCTAACCTTGATGCTGTGTTCATCCTCATCGAAAGCATTTGATAAGATGGTTGAAAACATTGTGCTAAAAAGCATGGGGAGCAAGCACACAACCCTCTTTCACTCTGTTGGTGACTGGGAAGGCATGAGATCATTGTTCACTATCCAGAACCTGGGTAAACATACCATCATGAAATTGACATACAATATGATGAACTTCTCTGGTCAACCAAATTTTGAGATAATTTTCCATAAACTTTCATGACTAGCAGTGTCAAAGGTCTTGGTCAGATCTAAAAATGTTTTGTACAGACCTCTGTTCTGCTCCTGGCATTTCTCCTGGAGTTGTCGGGCAGCAAACACCATATCGACTGCTCCTTAGACCTTTCTGAAGCCACACTGTTTCTCAAGTAGATGATCATCATCTGGGTGAAGGATCATCCTATTAAGGAGGACTCTAGCAAGAATCTTTCTAGCAATGACTAAGAGAAAGACTCCTCCTGTGAATGTCACAGGACAATCTATTTCCTTTACCTTCAAAGAGGTGGACAATGGAGGCATCCTTTAACTCCTGGAGGTTAACCTGCTTGCTCTTGTCATATAACCTAGAAAATTTCAGTCAGCTTTTGTATGAGCAATGGTCCTCCTACCTTGTAAATCTAAGCTTGAATAGAATCAGCATCAGGCACTCTGCCACATGAAAGGAGCCTAATGGCCCTCAAAACCTCTTCTTCAGTTGGAAGTTTAGCTAAGGAGGGATTAACTTCAACCTGAGATAAACAGTCAGTGGCCTCAGCACTGATTGATGATGGTCTGTTGGGAACACTATAGGAGTTGTTAGCCCATCTCTCTAGATCAAGTCCTTATCACTAATCAATGTGGTTCCATCAGCACTGAGTAGCTGTGATGTACCATAGGTTTTTGGTCCATAAATAGCTTTCAGGGAACCATAAAAGCACTTCAAATTGTTACTATCAGCATAAAACTGAATTTCATCTGCTTTCTTACTGAGCCAGGAATCTGCATCTCTCTAAGCTTTGTTTGTATCTACTTTACTTTAGATGGAATTAAATGCTGCCTTCTTAGAGATGGATGAACTACCCTGCTGGTAAATCCTGTAGAGTTCTTGTTTTTCATTTAGCAGCATCTGAATTTCCCCCTCATTTTCATCAAACTAGTCTTGGTATTTGAGTGTTCTGATCCAGATGAGCAAATGCAGTGCTGTACATCAAATCTCCGAAAGCTGCTCACTTCTTTTTTGCTCCACTGTTGCCAACTGTGTGTTGTCTCAACTTTCTCTCCAAGTAAGCAGCAAACTGTTCATGCTCAGAGAAGAGTTCTAATTGGCTGATATTAATTCTTTTGGTAGTCATTTTGCCTTGGGGGTGGCAATTTTGATGAATGTGAATATTTAGCTTGGCAAGGTTAAGTCTATGATCAGTCCAGCACTCTGCACCACACATGGCATTTGTCAGTCTCACATTTTATCTGTCTCTTCTCCTTACAATCATATAGTATATTAGATGCCAATGTTTGCTGCAAGGGTGCATCCATGAAGCTTTATTGCTTTTAGGTAAATGGAAGACAGTGTTGGTGATCAGAAGATCATGTGATGCACAAGTCTTCAGCAGTAAATGACCATTGCTGTTGCTGTTTCCAAATCCATTCCTCCCTAGGACTCCCCACCAAGTCTGGTAGCCTGAGTCTACTCTAGCATTAAAATCACCCAGAACTATAAACTTGTCTTATTTTGGCACATTGATGATAAAGGTCTCTAAGTCTTCATAATCCCTGCTGGCTGTGGGCACTTGCAGGAGAGCAGAGTCCTTGGTTTCAGTTCCAGGAAAAGAGGACCACCATAGTTTTCAGCCACTAGAGGCACCACAGGAAGCAAGGTCCTTTGCAAGACAGAATGATCTGGCATTCTAGCCTTGGCTTAGGAGTGGACAGGAAAGCCCAAAGTTAAGCCCCAGGACAGACCTCAGAAAATAAAGGTAAAAAGAACCTGAGGATTGGGGCATTATTCCTCATAACTTGTGACTACAACTTGAATACACAAATAGTTGCTAAAAACAAAATGAAACAAAAAAATAAATGAAAAAATGAGTAAGGAAGAAAGAACCTGAGCATAGATAATAACTATGAAGATAGAAAAGTTCTGGGTTCATATTCAGAGGAAGATAATGGAGCTAATAAACCTATTCCTTTTTCATTGAAAAATATCAAATGGTCCCCAGTACAAAAAGAGTTCTTGGAAGTTCTCAAAAAAGACTTTAAAAATCAAGTAAGAGAGACTGAGGAGAAATCAGAAAAAAAAATAAGAATTATCTGAGAAAATCAAGAAAATTATGAAAGGAAAGTTAAACCAGCTTGAAATAGAGATCCAAAGGCTTAAGGAAGAAAATAAATATTTGAAAACTAGAGCTGGGCAAGGAGAAATTAATGATGTTCTAAGACACAAAGAATTAATAAAACAAAACCTCTGAAAACTGCCTGTTCATATCCTTTGACCATTTATCAATTGAGGAGTGACTTGTATTTTTGTACCTTTGACTCAGTTCTCTATATATTCTAGAAATGAGGCCTTTATCACAGACACTAGTTGCAAAATTTTCCCCCCAGTTTTCTGCATTCCTCTAAATCTTGGTTGCATTGGGTTTGGTTGTGTAAAGACTTGTCAGTTTAATGTAATCAAAATTATCCATCTGGCACCTCATAATGCTTTCTATCTCTTCTTTAGTCAAAAATTCTTCCCTTCTCCATAAATCTGATAAATGCACTATTCTTTGAGTCACCAATTTGTCTATAGTATCAGTCTTTATACCTAGATTTTGTACCCATTTGGACTTTATTCTTGTGTACGAAGTCAGGCATTGGTCTATGCTTAGTTTTTGCCACACTGTTATCCAGTTTTCCCAGCAATTTTTGTCAAACAGTGAGTTCTTCTCCCAGAAGCTGGGGTCCTTGGATTTATCAAACAGTAGATTGCTGTAATCATTGCCTACTGTGTCTTTAACACCTAGCATATTCCACTTGTCTACCCTTCTGTTTCTTAGCCAATACCAAGTGGTTTTGATAATTGTGGTTTATAATACAATTTGAGATGTGGTAGTGTTAGGCTACCTTCCCTAGCATTTCTTTTCATTATTCCCCTTGATATTATGGACCTCTTGTTCTTCCAGATGAATTTTGATATTATTTTTTCCAGCTCTAGAAAATAATTGTCTGATAGTTTGATTGGTATGGCACTAAATAAGTGCCATTAATTTAGGTAGAATTGTCATTTTTATTATATTGGCTCAGTCTACCCACAAGCAACTGATATTTTTCCATTTACTTAGATCTGACTTTACTGGTGTGAAAAGTGTCTTGTAATTGTGCTCATATAGTCCCTGGGTTTGTTTTGGCAGGTCAACTCCCAAATATTTTATAGTGTCTACCCTAGCTTTAAATGGGATTTCTCTTTCTACCTCTTACTGTTGGGCTTTATTACTAATATATAGAAATGCAGAAGACTTGTGCAGGTTTATTTTGCAACCTGCAACTTTGCCAAAGTTGTTTATTATTTCAAGTAGTTTTTCACTTGAATCTCTGGAATTCTCTAAGTATATCATCATATCATCTGCAAAGAATGATAGTTTAGTTTCTTCTTTGCCTATTCTAATTCCTTTAATTTCTTTATCTTCTGTGATTGGTACAGCTAACATTTCTAGTACCATATTGAATAACAGTGGTGATAATGGACATCCTTATTTCCCTTCTGATCTAATTGGAAATGCATCTAGTTTGTCTCCATTGTATATAATGCTTGCTGAAGGTTTTAGGTAGATACGGCTTTTTTTTTTTTTATAGAAAGGTCCCTTTATTCTTATGCTCTTCAGTGTTTTTAATAGGAATGGGTGTTGTATTTTGTTAAAAGCTTTTTCTGCATCTATTGAGATAATCATGTAGTTTCTGTTAGTTTTTTTGTTGATATGATTGATAATGCTAATTGTTTTCCTAATATTGCACCAGTCCTGATTCCTGGTATGAGTCTTACTTGATTATAATGTATTATTCTCATGATAAGTTGTTGTATTCTTTTTGCTAAAATCTTATTTAAAATTTTTGCATCTATATTCATTAGAGAAATTGTCTATAATTTTCTTCTCTGTTTTGTCTCTTCCTGGTTTAGGTATCAAAATCACATTTGTGTCATAAAAAGAATTTGGGAGTATTCCTTCTTTCCCAATTTTCCCAAATAGTTTATATAATATTGGAATTAACTTTTCTGTAAATGTTTGCTAGAATTCACTTGTAAATCCATCTGGCCCTGGAGATTTTTCCTTAGGGGGTTCATTGATGACTTGTTCAATTTCTTTTTCTGAGATGGGGTTGTTTAAGTATTCAAATGTCTCTTGTATTAATCTGGACAATTTATATTTTTAAAAGTACTCATCCATCCCACTTAGATTGTCAATTTTATGGGCACAAAGATGGGCAAAGTAATTTCTAATTATTGTTTTAATTTCCTCTTCATTGGAAGTGAGTTCACTCTTTCTTTTTTGATATTAGTAATTTGGTTTTCTTCTTTCTTTTTTTTTTAGTCAAATTGACCAAGAGTTTATCAATTTTATTAATTTGTTCATAAAACCAACTATTAGTTTTATTTATTAGTTCAATTTTTCCTTAATTTCAATTTTATTTGTTTCTTCTTTAGTTTTTAGTATTTCTAATTTGGTACTTACTTGGGAATTTTCACTTTGTTCTTTTTCTAGATTTTTCAACTGTATGCCCAAGTCATTGATCTCCTCTTTCTCTCTTTTATTCATGTAGGCATTCAAAGATATAAAACTTCCCCTAAGAATTGCTTTTGCAGTATCCCATAAGATTTGGTAGGTTGTCTCATATTGTCATTCTCTTGAATGAAACTGTTGATTGTTTCTATGATTTTAAGATTAGATTATTTAGTTTCCAATTAATTTTTGGTTTATCTTTCCATGGCCTTTTATTACACATAATTTTTTATTGCATTATGACCTGAAAAGGATGCATTGACTATCTCTGCCTTTCTGCACTGGACTGTGAGGTTTTTATGCCCTAGGACATGGTCAATTTTTGTATATGTGCCATGTTCCACTGAGAAAAATGTATATTCTTTTCTATCCCCATTCAGTTTTCTCCAGAGATCTATCATATTTACCTTTTCCAGAGTTTTATTTACTTCCTTAACTTCTTTCTTGTTTATTTTAAGGTTAGATTTATCAAATTCAGAGAGGGGGAGGTTGAGGTCCCCCACTACTGTAGTTTTTTTTGTCTCTTTCTTCCTGCAAGTCCCCCAACCTCCCTCTAAGAGTTTGAATGCTATACCACTTGGAACATGCATGTTTAGTAATGATATTGCTTCATTGTCTATGGTGCCTTTTAGCAGGATATAGTTTCCTTTCTTATCTCTTTTGTTTAGATCTCTTTCTGTTTTTTCTTTGTGTGAGATTAGTTTTGCTATCCCTGTTTTTCTTACATCAGCTGAAGCACAATATATTCTGCTCCAACCTTTTACCTTTACCCTGTGTGTATCTCCCCATTTCAAATGTGTTTCTTATAAACAACATATTACTGGATTATGACTTTTAATCCATTCTTTTATCCATCTCCATTTTATGGGAGAGTTCATTCCATTCACATTCACAGTTATGATTACAATCTGTGTCTTTCCCTCCATCCTCTTTCCCACTGTTTGTACTTTTAGTTCTCCTGTCTCCCTTTCCTTCCTCAATAGAGTTTTCACTTTTGACCATCACCAACAGTCTTCCCTTCCTTCTTTCAGCCCCCCTCCCTTTTACTCCCCTTTACTCTTACTACTTCTTGTCTTCCTTTTAGCTTCCCCTCCCCTTACTTCCCCTTTCCCCTCCTACTGCCTATAGAGCTAGTAAGATTTTTGTATACTTGATTAAGTTTATTGTTTCCTCCTTGAACCAAATCAGATGAGAATACCTCTCAAACAATGCTCATCTCCCTCTTCTCTTTCCCTATACTATTACATAATTTTGTACTCCTTTCTGTGATATAATTTACCATTTTCTACTTCCTCTTTTTCATATTTCCTCTTACAATCCCTTTGCATGCTTGAATCACATTTTTATCATCACATCATTTACTTTATACCCATTCCTTCTGTGTATATCATGTATATTCCTTTTATACTTCATAATAGATGTACAATTATCAAGATTAACAAGCATCATCTTCCCTTATAGGGAGATAAACCATTTGCCCAAATTGAGTAACAAGTTTTGTTTTCTTTTCTTCCCCCATGTTTACCTTTTTATGCCTCTCTTGAGAATTACATTTGAAGATTGAATTTCTATTGAGTTCTGGGCTTTTTGTCAGGAAGGTATGGAAGTCCCTTACTTCACTGAATGACCATCTCCTTCCCTGAAATGTCATGCTGAACTTTGCTAAGTAATTGATCATTAGTTGTAGTTCCAGCTCCTTTGCCTTATGGAATATCATATTCCAATTCCTTCAATCTCTTAATGTGGAAGCTGCAAGGTCCTGTGTGATCCTGGATGCAGTTCCTCAATATATGAATGGTTTTTTTCTGGCTGCCTGTAGTATTTTCTCCTTCACTTGATAGTTCTTGAATTTGGCAACAATATTTCTTGGACTTTTTAGTTTGTGATCCCTTTTGGGAGGTGAACTGTGAATTCTTTCTATGACTATTTGCCTTCTAGATCTAGCACTTCTGGGAAGTTTTCCTTGATGATTTCTTGGAAGATATTGCCCAGACTCTATTTTTCATCATGGCTTTCTGGTAGGCCAATAATTCTTAAATTTCCTCTTTCGGATCTATTTGCAAGGTCAGTTGCTTTTCCAATTAGATATTTTACATTTTCTTCTATCTTTTCATTTTTTAGATTTTGTTTAGTGATTCTTGATGACTCATAGAGTCATTAGTGTCTACTTGCCCAATTCTAATTTTCATCAAATTGTTTTCTTCAGTTAACTTTTGCATCTCCTTTTCCATCTGTCCAATTATTCCCCTTTACAAAATTATTTTCTCCAGTTAGTTTTTGTACTGCTCTTTCCATTTGTGCAATTTTCCCAGTTAGGTTTTGTGCTTCCTTTTCCATCTGTCCAATTTTCCCAGTTAGGTTTTGTGCTTCCTTTTCCATTTGTTCAATTTTCCTTTTTAAAAAGCTGTTCTCTTCAGTGAATTCTTTTTTCATACTTTTAAAATCACTGGCTGTCCTTTTTCAGCTGTTCCAAGAGAGCTGTTTGTGCATGTGAACAGTTAATAGTCCCTTCTGATGTTTCAGATGGGAGTACAGTCTCAGTAATGACCTCTTTGGTCCTTTTCCCCATAGAAAGATTCTATGATCTTTTCCTTATTTTTTTGCTTCTTGCTCATGATGGTGAGGCTTTGTGTGTTGTTGACCCTTGGTTCTTTCTGTTAGAAGCTGAAGAACTTGGTGTTGAGCTGACTGGTGTGAAAAAGCTAAGGGGAGTTGCCTTCTTTTCTTTTTGTTTTGTGTTCAGCGGTATTAGCCCTGGGGCTAGCTTGTTAAGTGTGGAAGGGGTAGTCTGATTACAGGAGATCTCCTCAGCTGTTCTAGGGCAAAGGGAAGCTCAGTACTTGGTGATCCTGGCTGCTGTAGTGTCTTTCCGTTTTTCCTGGAGCACTTAGTACCTGTGTCCTAGTGTGAGTTTCCACCCCCTGGGACTCCTCTCCTTCCAATTCACCTCTGCCACAGTAAGAGGAATATTCTTTAGTGATTTTTCTAGCCTCAGGTGTTACAAGACTGTTTGCCCCTTCTGTTGATTTCACTGCCAGGATTTTTCTTGGGAAATATTTTATGATTCTTTTGAGGTCAATAAGGGGAGAGGGAGAGAGCATGTACCGATCACTCTGCCATTGTGGCTCCTGGAAGTTCAAGTAGGTGATTTACAGACTTTTAATCTGTGGCCTGAAAGTCTCAGGAGAGGCTGATATCTGGGGCTCAGTGGTTACTACTCACTTGGCTCCTGTTGTTCTCCTACCCTGGGCTGCCACCCCACTGTTCAGCTGTCTGCTGCCTCAGGCCACCCCAGGGGTTTCCTGGGCTGTAGTGTGGTGGGATGGGCTGCACTGTGTGCTGTGGGCTTACCCCTGAGGAACAGAGCCTTCCTGTCAACTTTCTAGTCTGTCCAGGTCTGTGAATCTGCCACAGTCTGTCTCCTATTAGGTTTTACACTTCCAAAATTCAGTCATATTCTCTTTTAAGAGATATCTGAAGGAGTTTGTCTTAGAGTTTAGGTGAGTAGCTGCTCTCAATCTGCCATCTTGGCTCCACCCCTTGAGAAGTATTTTCAGTTTAAAATAAATTTAAAAAAAGAAGAAAAAGGGGCAGGTGATGAGAAGGAGCGGAAAGCCACCATGAATGAGGAGACACTCGCAACCAGCCATTGGAGGTGACTAAAAGATGTGACACCACTATATTTTTTTATATTTAAGAAGTTCTTAATAAAAACAATTACAAGAAAGAAAGATAAATAATGAGAACCTGCCAGATGGTTGGACCAGAATGAAACAGACACATGGACAGGAGGAGGAGGTGTGCAGATCACAAATGGTGGAGATGAGACTGATTGTGACCAGACACTGCAAAAATATCAGACATTTACTAGTAACAATGGCACCCATCTATTGTCCTTTTTCTGTTTTCCCTGTGGAAAAACACTCTTCCAAGATCTTTCTTGAAAGTCATCTGGGGTTTACACTCTTGTTTGTTTCTTCCTTACCACTTTCACTTTAATTTTTTTAACCTGTTATAAAAGGCATGTGGTACTGTTTGATTATTGTGTGTAATCTGAAGAGAAGGGAGTTGTAAAATATAAAGGATTTGTTATATCAAAGTGCTTGAGGTTCAAAACTGTACATTTAATAGAAATAATTTTTATGTGATTTAATGAGGGCAGCAAAAAAAAAAAAGGAAAGGAAGTCAGTCCTGGAAAGAAACCTCTAAGAAATGTGAGATGATATAGCCCCAGACGTGGAAAGACCAAGGAAGATAGGAAGTCATTTTTCTTACTCTAAAATCAGTCTATTCTGAGTTTAAAAAGAAAGTCATAACCCAGAAGAGGAATGAGTTGTAAGGTAAGGTCCCTTCCAGTGCCAAGGGAGTGGTAGACAGCTTGACATAACCTATGATTGATCTCCTTTGTAGATTATTTTTAAATGATTAAAACATAGTACATAGGATTACAAATGAAACCAATTATATTAAAATACAATTAACAAAATGATTCAAAAAACAAGTTCATAGACCACAGGTTAAGGATGCTTATACTAGATGACATACAGAGCGCTTTTTAACTTTATTGCCTTACTAGCTTAAGCAAAAAATCATATTTTGTAAATAGGCTAATAATACCTCTGGCTAGCGTTAATTATGTTATCATTAATTAAACTTTCTTGTGATATTAGATTTAAGTCAAGTATTTCTAAAGAATTCCTAATCTTTGAGTGATCACTACCATGTTTTGTTTACATTACAACACATGGCGCAGTGTCTTGAACATAATAGGTACTCAATATTTATTAGTTGAATGAATAAATAATTGAATGAATTTACAATTTATTTGAAGCAAATTTAATGAATTTAAATAAGGTAAGATAGTGTAGGGTATAACTTTAATTCCCCCTTATTTTTGTTTTTATTGACAATTTATTTTCTTATTCATATAGATTATGAGACAAACATTAAACAGTGCAAACAATTGAATCATTCACTTTTGTCTTTTGAAAAAAATATGATAAATATTAAAGAAAATTTTCCTTATGGTTTGAATTACATGAACCCCAAGTCCAGGGTTCTATCTACTACACCAATTAACTGCCACTTTCCTTCTCTGGTTTTTAGTTTCCTTATCTGTGAAATAAAAAGTTGGAATAAATGATGGTAGCATAACATTATATGAACTATCCAGTTTTCTTCTCACTCTAGCCAGGATCTAGAAGTTGAACTTTGAGGGAAAATGCTGAATTTAAAGTCAAAAAGAATATATACCTTGAAAGCAGAAAGAGGCCTATGAATTCTGACCCACTACTTTTCTTTATATACATTTTTTTTTCAAGTTTATTCTAGAAGCAAGTTCCTATTTTATAAGTGACTCAGTGATTCATGCTGACATGCCTGTCAGCAGCTCCTAAAATTGATGGATATTCAAATGAGAGTTTTAAAAGGATCTCATTTTTATTTAATATGGTTTTGATGGAAATTAAATACCTAGATTCTTTGTTCCTCCTCTGAACTTCGAGGAGGTGGCAAAGGAGGGGTAAGGAGGTGCATCTCTTGGCCTCTTCTTACATCCAATTACCCTTTTCCTCTTAGGTATTTTGCTTTGGACTTTTTCTATTATCAGTGTGTCCACAACTAAGATATAATTTCCCCTGAATTCTATTTTGTTATTTATATCACAAGGGTAAGTTGGAACTCAAAAATGTGAGAAAATTGATACTGTTGCTAATGGGATACAGTAGAAATAAGCAATTTGACTGACTTTTTCACTCCCTCATATGCATTGCTATTCTATTGCTAAACTATTCCTGAAATGATTAGTGTAGGAGGATGGGTTTGGTCTTGAATCTCCCCTTAAAGCTTTGAGAGTTGAAGATCCCAGAAGGATCAGTTTTCTCACTTGTACTGAAAATGTCACTCTAACAGTTATCTGTCTGCACAGTCAAATTTCAAGAATACGTTTGAATTTACCGCATTCACACCATTTTCTGTCGTGGTGCTAAAAATGAGTAATGCAGCCTAGAGCCTGTGAGGTTGTGATAACTGATCAACTTTGCCAATAAGAAAAAAACTATGCATACATTCAGCTGACATTATGAAGCCATAAAAGGTTCTAAAAATTTAAATATGAAATTCAAGGATGAGAGATGTGGTTCACACACTGTCTGTGTCTGCACTCAACAACTGATGGCTTTATGATGGCCAATTTAATAAAAAATCAATATGGTTGTTAGGATAAGTTGCCTTTCACTTTCCTAGTTTTTAAATTAATTTGATCATCCCAGTGTTTGATCAACTATTAATAATAAAATCTCTGGAGTTGCTATAGCACTTTTCATTTTTCAAAGTCTTCTTTTGCATCCTTTCAAAGGCAATTAATAATCTATTAGGCATTGATTATGAGTAAGGCATTGTGCTAGATGCTGAGGATATAAAGCAAATAACAAAGTCTCTAACCTCAAGGAGCTTAGATTCTGCATTCATTATCTGATTTTATCTCATAACATTCTTTTGAAGTAGAAAGGGCAGGTATTACTATTTGCATTTTATAAAGGAGGAATTTACGTGACCTACCTAAGTGATCTTAATTGAACACTTGTTGAACAAATATCTGTGGAATTAATGAAAAGTATGCACTAGAAGTCAACAGGGACTTACTCTGAATAAAGCCAATTAATTTCTTTTACTTTTTTGAGATATTTATAGACCAAGAAAAGCCTGTAAATATAATGTACTATCATTTCAGTGAGGCATTTGAGAAATTCTCTTAAGATTTCCTTGTCGGTATGATGGAGGTATATGTGGAGACTGATGGAGTAATGTAGACTGTTGATATTTCTAGCATGGGTCACTCCATAGTTGTGGTACTGTGTTCAGGTTCCCTGCACTACATTTCAGGAGGGACATTGACAAACCAGAACGCAAAAATAAATGGCTGTTATATAAGATGAATGGTTTGGATAATGTATTTTATGAGGAACATTCAGAGTTTTAATTTCTCTAGAGGGAAGAGAAAATATACAGAAAATATAATTTAAAAGTATATCGCGTGAATAAGGGAGTAGCTATGTAACTTGAGGAAACTGAGTTTCTCTGGGCTTTAGTTTTCTTCTCTGCATGATGAAGGTCCACTACGATTGTCTTTCATCCCAAGTATAAGATAGTACTGAAAAGAACAGGGAACTTGGATTCAGAATGATTGGGTTTACACCCAGAATTGTAACTTACTATTCTTATGTGATGGTGTGTAAAATTTTAACATCTTTTTCATCTTCAGGTTTCCTAACTCTAAAAATGGGGATCATATGTCTTTAAACAACCTCATACAGTTGAAGTGAAAAAGAACATTTTGCAATCCATGATGCTAGAATTATTTTATGTAGCTTTCAAGGGAAGATCTGTTACCAAAGGACAGAATTAATGATTTTGAAGAGGTTCCCTTAAACCCAATAAGAGAAATCTCAACCCATATAAGATTGCATGCCATCTTGGGGAGGGAGAGGGTAGAGAGATGGAGAAAATTTAATGCATAATATGAAAATGATTCCTGTAAACTGAAAGCAAATTAATAATAAAAAACAAAATATCTAATAATTTGAGTTACATTTATATATATTAGACTGCTTAAAATAGTAATGTGTTTCTAGGTATGTCCCATGTTCCAGCAGAAAGAGGATGGCTATCTGTGAGGGATGCTGGTTTGGTTTACAAATTGGGCTAAATGGCATGTAAAGACCCTTCCAGGGTAAGTGATGGCATAGTATATAGAAAGCTTGGCTTGGAGTCAGGAAGAACTGAACTTAAATATGACCTCAGATATTTACTAGTTGCATGATTTTAGGAAAGAGACTTAACTCTGTTTGCCTCAGTTTCCTCAACTGTGAAATGGGAATGATAATAGCACCTATCTCTCAGTTTTGTTGTGAGAATCAAAATACAATATTGTAAATACTTAACACAGTGCCTTAGAACACTGTCATTTATTAAGCAGGTGGTATTCTTGTTTAGTCATTTTTAGTCATGTTTGCCTCCTCATGACTCCATTTGAGATTTTCTTTGCAGAGATGCTGGAGTGGTTTACCACTTCCATTTCTTTCTCCAGCTCACTTCACAGATGAGGAACTGAGGCAAAAAGAGTTAAGCCTAGGGTCACACAGCTGGTAAGTGTCTAAGGTCAGATTTGAACTCAGGAAGTCATATGAATATTTCTGTCTCCAGACCTGGCACTCTGTCCAGTGAGCCACTTAACTGTCCCATTAAACTCATAGTAAGTGTTTAATAAATCCTTCATTCCTCCTTTCCTTTTCCTTCTCTCCTTTCTTTTCTTCCTTCCTTTTTCCTTCCTTCCATCTCCTTCCTTCCTCCCTTCTTTTCTTTCTTCCCTCTTTTTTCCCTAATTCTAAGGTATTAATAAAGATAATTTTACTACACACACTGATAAATCAAAATGTTGCTATGATCAGAATATATTCTTTGACTTATCCTGCTGAAAATACTTCCTTTTGATTGCCCCAAAATGAAAGACCTGCTGTGATTATCAACATGCTTGTGTTTCAGTTTTTGCTTTTGTATCACACTCAGCATGTCATCTGTTCCTAAATAATAGCAAACAGTAAAAATATACTGTAACTTTCACAGTATACTAGGAAATGAACATAATTAATAGGTAACAATATAATATTATTTTGTATAGAGAAAAATTCTCAGTAAGATTTATACTCAATCCAAAGAAACTAAGTTAAATTACAGAAAAGATCTTATTAGAAAGCCATTTCACTCTCTATATGGCACCCAAGGATAACATCAGAGTGAGCCTCCATTACACATTGCCTTAAGCATACCCATATAGGAAAATCCATATTTTAAGAAAAGATAAATTTTAAGGATATTATGGAGCTTGAAAAAAGAACTCACACCAGGATTTCTTAAAATAACATTTAAAAAATATACCTCCATTGTGTATTCTACAACTCTTTACTGTTGTAGAAATTGTTGTCTCTTTAAAATAGATTGCATAGCTTCAGGCTACTCTAAAAAAAGCAGAAGGTACAATAATGATTTCAGATAAAGCAACAATAAAAATTGATAATGTCAAGAGAAAAAAAACCAAGAAACCACATTATGCTTAAAGGCAGCATAGATAATGAAAAAAAATAACATTATTAAATATATATACACCAAATGACATAGTGTCAAAGTTGTGAAAAGCAAAGCTATGATGAGATCTCCAAGATGGCAGAATTGTTTTCAGCCTAAGTTTTTCAACCTAACAACCTCAAAGGAAGGAAATATGAGCCAAATCTAGTGTAATTAAAACGAAATCTACAAGATAAGAAGAGATATACACTGCACAGGAACAAAGCTTTATGAAATAACATCAGAGAAATGAAATACCTAAAACTGACTCACCAACCCCCCTCTCAGGCTATCCTATGTGCCAGGTTTGGCTAGCTACAATAAAACATAGTCTTGTATGGTTGCATTATCTGTGGTGGTCCAGCTGTGGTTCCCCTGGAGAAATAGAAATCAACATGTGGAAAAAAAAAAGAAAGGGAGGATAACTTAAGGGGGAAAGCAGAAAATGTGGCAGCACAGAGGCAACTAAAATTGGTGCTTCTATGTACAAGAGAAAAGGGGACTAGAAACCTAACCTGAGGCAGTCCTTTTCCCTAAAGTGCTTATTTAGACAGAAACTAAGATCGACCTACAAAACTGCAATCAGGGGGGAATAAAAAAGTCTAGTCTCATGAGTTTGTGTAGGAGATCTTGTATATGTTACAGAAGTTGCAAGAGGAGAGTCAAAGAGGGTAGTAAAGAGTGGGAAGAGAAGCAAGAGATAAAGCACTAGAAAATAAACAAAGGATAATAAAAAATGAAAATAGAAAGGCTAGGAATAAGATAAACTTGCAAGCAAACAAACCAACTGTAAGACTCATGAAACAGAGGAGCTAGATTTTTTTTTAAACAGGATGTTAACATATTGAATAAATATTATACTTTGAATGAAATGAACTCAAAGCCTTGAATGACGAAGAAACTTTTGCTTACCATCCAGGAATCACTGAATAATGGCCAGTAAATCCTGAATTGTTCAACAGAAAAGTAAAACTTTTCAAAGAAGATATTAGTATGGAAAATAGATTAGAAACCAGAACTTTCAACATAGAAATAACTAAGGCAACCAACTAAGTAGATAACTAGGACCTAACAATGGAGAATTGTCTCCAGAGTGATAGAGGTGAGTTTTGTCCCTTATCAGGAAATGGACAATGATGTCAGGGAATGATGGCATATATGACTTACCTGTGAGTAGTCTCTTTTCCCTCTCCCTCTACTCTATCTCCCTCTGCCTCTCCTTCTCCTTCTCTTTCTCCCTCTTCCTATCCCTTTCTCTCTTCCTCTCCTTTTCCATCTCCTTCTCTTCACCTGAAGGTGCCCAAAGGAAGTTACATCTTGTTGCCTGAGAGCTACTTCATTAATATGGAGTTTATTGGCTAGATTTCTTTCTCAAAGACCAAGCCTTAAACCCAATTCACTCTGGAGCTCATAGACTAGACAACAATAGGTCCCTGCCCTCCTATCACAGAGAGAATGTAAATAGTAAATAGTAATTTTCTCTTTTGGCCAGCAACCCTAAGGGCTTCCCTTTCCCAGTTTTTTTTATTTTTTATTTTTTTTTATTTTTGATTAAAGGGGCCATCCCTTGACTCACTTCTTAAAGAGGCTTATTCACTGAATGGATGCTATCTCACTCAAAGTGAGAACCTGCAAAGACCTTAGCCTAAGAGGGTCAGGGTATCCCATTGCATCCTGGGTCATCTCCAGTCATTTTGAAGAATATCAGGCCACTGGATCCAGATGGCTCTGGAGGAGAAAGTGAGGCTGGTGACCTTTCATAGTCAACTCTCACGCCAATCCAAGTCAACTGTAAGTCATGTCATCATTCCCCGATGTCATGGTCCTCTTGACATTCTCAAACGTGAGAATGAAGGACAAACACAACAAGAAGTTCTTTATCAACTTCTCACAGGACAATTACGATAGCTTGCTAACTGATTCGTCTGCTTTAATTCTGTCCCTACTAGAATCTACCATACAAATAGCTGCTAAGTGATTTTCCTATAGCTCAGGTCTGACCACACTCTTCCCACTACTCCACAAAGTCCAGTGACTTCCTGTTATCTCCAGGATAAAATATCAAATCCTCCATTTGACTTTCCAAGCTCTTCATCACCTGGCTCATCTTTTCTCCCATATTCTCACACATTACTCCTCACAACACATTCTATATATGGCCCGGCTATATTGCTCTGTTTGTTGACCTTATACATTTGCACTGGAGGTCCTCAGTGTCTGTAATACTCTCCTTCAGCATCTTTCCTTATTAAAATCTTACTCTTCCTTTGAGACTCAGCTCAAGTGCCACCTGTCCTCCTGAAGTACTAGTGCCATCTTTTCTGAGATTATCTTCCAACTTACTCTGTGCATACCTTGTATGCAATTAGTTATGTCCATGTTTTCTTCTCTATTAGCAATGTAAGCTCACTGAATGCAAAGATTCTTTCCATTTTTTTCTTTTTGGATTTAGAATAATACTTTATGCACAGCAAAAACTTGACAAATGCTTATTGACTGAATTGAAAAACAAAACTATAGACATGCAAGCAAACTTACCGGAAGAGAAGTTAAGTGGTAACAATTTGAAAGAACAATATGCTATATACAAGAAATATATTAAAAATAAATATACACACATAATTAAAATGAGATGCTAAACCAAAATTTAGTATGCATCAGATAATTACAAAAAATCGGTAGCTATAATAATGCTATCAGGTTATGGATAAGAATAGGGACTGAACCTGTAATTTCACCAATATTGAGAGGTCCTGGAGAAGGAAACTCCCTTGACTGATGCAAGTTAGCACTTAATTTGAAATTTATAGAGAGAATGCATAGAGAATTCAGAGGTTATAATTTGCAAAGAATCACATATGTTTCAGAGGCAGATATGTTTTCAGAGAAAATTTATCTTTATAACTAACCCAGGGAAGGAAAAAGAATAGAAAGTGAAAAACTCTCTAAATACCAAGTGATGGGAATAACAAATAAAAAATGATACATTACCTGCCCTAAAGAATGTTATACTCTAATGGGAGAGACAATACATTTAGGATAGTGGTTGATGGTGAAGGGAAGAGTGGTCTAAGCAATTAAAAGAATTTTGAGTGGAGCCTCAGAACAGTTGATTGCCACACTCTTTCTAATACTACAAGCAGTGTTAATTGGGTTACCATTCACAGATGACAAAAGGCTTATCAATTGGGACATTAATTATGGTATAGAGATTTAAAGGAATATTACTGTGCCACAAGAAATGATGAGTATGACCTATGCAGGGAATAAGGTGAAGGTTCATAGTAACAAAGTGAAGTAAACGAGGTAAAACCAGAAAAAATCAATATATACAACATAAATAACAACAAATCTGAATGATGTATAATTGTGAGAAGAGATTGATCATGAAAAACAGATCAGATCTTTTGGGTTAGAGAGCAAGAGAGGAAGTGAGAAGATGTAAATGTGACAGAAGTGGTGGTGGTGAAGTAAAGAAATTGAGATGGTAAAACAATGGCTGTGTGACTGTCTAATCATTTTGCACTATTTGCTAAGTGAATCTATGCTAAAAGAAAGCACAGCATGAAGTATCTAAGCTGATAAAAAATTATTTCATGGCTATGTGACCAGAGATCATTGAGAGGACAGCATTTTACCTGTGAGTGGGGGCTCAGAGATAATTTTAATCAGATCCACAAATCCAGACACCCCTTGACAATGATCCACTAATTATATAGAGAGGTAGAGTTAAGGTCAGTGATATAGGTAACTACAGAAAGCATCGCACTTTCTTGGGATTTTTACCTTGTCAGGGCTGAACAAACTACCAGGACTTCTCTGTAACTGGCAAAAAATGTCACCTGGTGGTTAAACTATTGACAAAATTATCTAAGTGATCAAATATCCAGAATCAGCTCCTCAATTACCAGCCTTTCTTTTAGCAGTAGGCTCTCTGAAAAATTCTGAAACAAGATATTATCCAAAAAAATATCTTGCATAGCTACATCTAGTCTCCAAAGATTGTCTGTTCTTATGATTAGGGGGAGCTAGGTGGTGCAGTGGATGGAGCACCAGTGCAGGAGTCAGGAGGACCTGAGTTCAGATCTCACCTCACACACTTGACACTCATTAGCTGTGTGACCTTGGGCAAGTCACTTAACCCCAACTGCCTCATCCTGGGTCATTTCCAGTCATCCTGATGACTATCTGGTCACTAGATTCAGATGGCTCTGGAGGAGAAGTGAGGCTGGTCACCTGCACAGCCCTCCCTCACTCAAAACAAAGTCAAGTGCAAGTTGTATCATTATTTCTCTGATGGCATGGTCTTCTTCGGCAACAAAGGATGAACACATACACACAATTCTATGATGAGTAAGGGTAGGTATGTAATAAAACTATATTGACAGGTCTATTAGGTGTATACACTAGTCATTGTGTTTTAAAGTACACTAAAGTACATAGTAAACAAGTCTGCAAGAGAAGTGACATTCTGTAATTACCTCTTCCTATCAAAAGAAAAACAATTCACAGAAATTTAATTAATACAGCAAGAGTCTATTTCCTATCTTAATTCTATCTTAATTGCAAAAACAGATCAATTAGAATCAACAGGAACTAGTGCAGCCCTTATGCAGTTTTAACTTTCACCTAACAATCCCTTAGTCAGTAGGATCAATATATAGAAGTGCTTAATAGATGTTGAATTGAATTTAATCAGGAACATACCTTCTGAAGTTGTGTATACTACCTTCACCATCAGTGCCCCCATGAAGCAGCCAAATCCATTAAATAGAGCCAAAAAATTCATGGAGATTCCTCTGACTTTATTTGGTATGAGCTTATATGATATCGCAGAACCTTAGGGAGGCAAGAAAAAACAGAGTTCAGGAAAATCTACACCCCAAAACACAGTTACAGATATTGCCTAAATCCTGTTGAATTAAATTCCAGACAAAATATCAGGAGGCGGTGGTGGTGGTGGTGACAAAATGGGGAGTAGCTTATGTGAAATTTGCTACTTAATTTGCAGTAAATTGTGTAACTATTATTTAATATCTACAAGGGTTAAAATCCAGCAGCTCATAATTTTGTCAGGCTATGAGAAGGAGGTTAGTTAATAGAAATCTTATGATATTCAGGAAATCTCCCCACAATTTGTTAAAATGGTAATTTTTGATACAGTTCTACACTGAAGTAGGCAACCTTTTCTGCCCCATTCTAGTACCATGATACCTGGATTCAATTCACGTTAAGTTGAATACAGAAACTTAATCTTACAAAATAAAATCATTAAATATTTATTGAGTCTCTACTACATGCACTGTGTCAGACTCTAGAGTGTGTTTGTATTTTTAGATTTGATGAGCTCACAGCTCATCTAGAGTTAGTGCGGAGCAGTAGGGACACAATGAACCTCTGAATTATTTCCTTTCTCCCAATAATATTAAAGTAACTGTTTGTGTTTTAGTATCACAGGGTCTAAGGAGGAAAATGAAAACAAAAGAATGAAATACTTCTCTCCTCTGGCCTCCATCTTCAGAGGATGAGTGCTTTTACTCACTTCCTCTCTGTTGCTGGCTTCATGGTTGTGACTTTTCCTTGGTCAGCACTAGGTGAAGCAGTGGATAGACTTCGAGTGAAGTAGACTACAGTTCAAATACTGCCTAAATGCAAGCTATTCACTGTTTCTCATGAATCTCCACCACTGCCTAGTCATAGTTGGGAACTTAAACATATCATAAAGAAATTATAACTGGCCCTGATTTTATATCAAGAGTAAGACACTAGAGAAGGAATTGTAAATAACTTAAAAAAATAGAAAAATCTTACAGTGAATGCCTGCCATTTGTAGGAAGGGGATGAGGTTAAAGTACATTTTGGGGGGTAGATTTTAACTTTAGACTGTCCCAATCATCTTGTGGATTTTGAATAGGCAGAGACCACAAAAGGGAGAATTTAAGTCAATCAAGAAACCTTTATTAAGTGCTTGCCATGTGCCAAGTACCGTGTTAAGGAATGGTAATGGAAATACAGGCAAAAAAGAAGGAACCTGAGAAAATACATAAAGGGAAACTAAATGGTGAATGATTTATGTGTATGTGTGTGTGTTTGTGGTGTGTGTGTGTTTGCATGTGTGTGTGTGTGTGTGTGTGTGTGTGTGTGTGTGTGTGTTGAAGGTATCTGGTTTCAGCACAATGTAGAGAAGTCCAGAGTATATGCAGCTTGTGGAGAAATAAAACTCAAGTCTCCTTGAAACTCCAGTCTTAGACCTCATTTAAAATGCCTGCTGGATTCTGTCTTTTTTTATTTTTCCATTTTATATAGCACAGGTGTGTGTGTGTGTGTGTGTGTGTATGCCTTTTTTTCATTTTATATGGTTCAGGTATATGTGTGTATGTATATATATATATTCCTCATGAAGCAGTCCAACATTTTTACTCTACTGTCTATGTGTCCTGAATATCTAGATCTAGATCTATACATCCATACATAATACATGTATTTGTATTATGTAAGTATGTATATGTCTGCAATATGTCTGTCTTCAATTACCAACTTCCAAAAAACACATAGCATATGACCAAGGGATTCTTTCTGTATAGTACTTAGCACGTTAAGTAATCAGGCACTTAATAATTTGTTGTGCAGTCATTTTTTAAATCTCGGATTCTTTGTAACCCCATTTGGGGTTTTCTTGGTAAAGATCCTGAAATTGTTTGTCATTTCTTTCTTCTGCTCATTTTACAAATGAGGGAACTGAGGCAAATAGGATTAAATGACTTGTTCAAGGTCTCTCTGCCAGTAAGTGTCAGAGATCAGATTTGAGCTCAGGAAGGTGAGCCATCCTGACTCCAGGCCTGGGGTGATGACAGAAAGTGTGAGTCTAACTTTTAGAGTTTTGTAAAGAATATATACATAAGACAAACTAGAAGAGGCAAAAGAAGTTTTGGAAAAAAGTGATTATTAAAAGGAGAAACTTTGCTTATGGACTTCCTATAAGTACAGGAATACAAATAATTGTCTAAGTAGTTCTATCTCTTTCATTGTGAAAAAGTAGAATTTTCAGCCCATTATTATTCTGTTAGTTAATTATTAACTGACACTTTTCTCTTGCTGGAATTTCTAGTACAACATAATTCATTAACACACTTTGCTAGCTCTCTGCCTGCTGCATAATCTCTCTTTTGTGTCACTTTAGTAGTTTTGAAAGGGTCCAATTCCTTTTTATAGTACTTAACTTTTTAAGATCAAGAATCTCTATTTTGACCCTTTCCATCTCTCTCCCTTCATGTTCCATTCTTCAAACTAAGGGATTATCACACTGATCATTTTTAGGACCAAGGATATTTCCTTTGTCTCAGACTCTTAACTGCAGGCATGAGACAAACCAACCACTATTCAAAAGTTCTTTTATTTTGCTGCTAAGTTACACATGCCTACTCATAAGCATTAAGAATGTATCTGAATTCTGGTCCACCTGCCAATAATTGCTAAAATGTGTCCACAGGTAGTGGATGACTACTAACACCGATGTTTCATCACAACATAATCAGAGTAAACAAAGTATATTGTTATAATAAACTTTTTTAAGTACCTGGTACTGAAAGCCTTGGAAATTTCATTTGCTCTCGCAGGGAGATGGAGGTTTTTCCCTAGCCAAAATTCAGAACCAAGGTTAAGGCTTAGCTGCTGATAGATGCACAATAAAGACAGGAATGATGTTTAAGTGGATGAAGAATACTGACTTTGCCTCCTTACTTACTTTTGACTCTGGTGCAAATTTATTTATATAATAGACCAGAGAATATTTTGGGAGCATTTTGTCCTAAATTAGATGACAATCTGCAACAGAGTGATTTGATTTCTCAGGAAGACATAAGGGATAAAAAAGAAATATCTAGTATTATCCTGGGGACACTGGTTGAGTATGGTGGTAATAATGAAGAAGTTATGAATCTGCTCTCATCAAGGAGCAGTTCTAAAGGCTCTATTCTAGCCTCCTTAAGCAGAGATGGCTCAGGTGGTCTTGAAGAGAAAATATATCATGATTCAACAATCTGGGATCAGTAGAGGGAGATGCTGACAGGTAGCAGAGGCAGAAGGCCATGAGAACAAACACATCAATCAGAGACTTCCTACATAGCATTTGACTAGACCAGTAGAAATCAGCAGAGCAATGGACCCAGCTAACAGAGAGGAGGAGTTGAGTTATTCAGCCAGCTGGGTCCCCATTCAGGCATCTGCATCTACTCACAGATTATTGTGTTCATCCTTCCTTACCAAAGAAGACCATGCCATCAGAGAAATGATGACATGACTTGCACTTGACTTTGTTTTGAGTGAGGGAGGGCTGTGAAGGTCACCAGCCTCACCAGAGAGAAGGTTCAGTGAGATGAATGTGATGTCATCATTAGAAGATATTGATGTTCTTGCATTGTCAAAAGAATGAATTGCCTCTCCATTCACATTCTCTACACATGGGTCCTTAGAATATGATCCCAGGGGCTGATGATTGTCTTCAATGGTGGTGTGCATATTTATGGGAAAGAGAGCTCTACATCTGTACAGGGAGTATAGTATTGTGCATCATCTTAGTACATTATTTCATCAAATGCCATTGCCTTCAATTAATTGTATTTTCTGAGTGACTAAAGAAAAAGGAAGCACATAAATGGGGCTCATGGGCTCTCATTTTGAGTAGTGAGGACTCTCAGAGTATCTTCAATGAGTTGGCTATTTTGGAAGTCCCATATACCAGAGGAGTGTCCCATTTGCTCTACTCTTATTATTCATAGTAAATATTACAAAGTGTTCCCAGCTCCCATATCCTTTTCCATACTGTAGTTGGCTGCTGATGGTTTCTATTTGAATGAGGATACGGGCATTAGAAGATAATATCACAGGAATATCATATCACAGGAATGATCTGTAGTGAGTCACAGCCTGACAGAGTGGCCTTCTATTATAGGCATAGGTCTAGACCCTTTTGATTTCACACTGTGAACCCTGAGAAGGGGGATGGTTCTCTGTTCATTTAACAAGAAATCAGATTCTGTCTCAAATGAATGAGTTGGCAGTTTTCAACATGGAAAGGAATTGTACTACCATCCAGTATTCAATATAAATAGGCACTACTTCCCCTCTACGAAGGTAGAGCTGAAAACAGACAGAATACTTAGTTTGGTTTGACCAGAAATAGAAGAACTTCTGGAGTTTTGACCCTTGATATAACTTCCTGTAATAATCTTGCCTTACAGTTATGAAGAGAGCAGGAACCTGCTGATTCTTCAACTCTTACTTGTTAGCTGAGAAAAGAAAAAAATCTGGTGACTGCTGCTAGCATTGTTTCCTGGGCTAGTTACTGGTACTAGTTACCCTACTTCACCTCTGCCATATATACTCTACATTCATACCGAATGTTGCTGAAGAAGACAACTGTGCTAATGATCCACTACAAATTAATGTTATCTAACCCCAAATTGGCACTTACCACTACCAAGCAATTCTTTTATTTTTCCTTGTTTGGCTCTCTATCCCAATCCCTATGTCAATGGTTTTAAACTGTTTTTCCTTTCCTCAACTTCCAAGTCTTCTCCACCTCTCCCTTTCTCAGGTGTTGTAGGTTCCTTTATTGAGAAAATCAAGGCCATCTGGTCTTCCTTTTCTCTTATATGTGGAGGAGAGGGGACTCTTCTCATTGTTAAAGCAAACCCCTACTCCTGGGCCCTGACGCTATCCTTTATTGCCATCTCCAAGAAGTATATTCCATCGATAGTTTTCTATCTCACTTTTTCACCTTAATCCCACCATTTGCAGGCTCTTTTCTTAATGCCTATAAAAAGGATAAAGTCATCCCTATTTTTTATGATCAATCAGGTAATTAATTTTTATTTTTCAACATTTGCTTCCACAAGATTTTGAGTTGCGAATTTTCTTCCCATCTTTCGCCTCCCCCACCCCAAGACAGCATGCATTCTGATTACCCATTCCCCCAATCAGTTCCCCTTTCTGTAACACTCTCCCCAATGCTCCCATTCTCTTATCTCCTTCCCCTCTATTTTCTTGTAGGACAAGATAGAGTTAGATAACCCAATGCCTATATATCCTATTTCTCAGTTGCATGTAAAAACAATTTTTAACATTCATTTTAAAAACTTTGAGTTCCAACTTCTCTCCTTTCCTACCTTTCCACCCACTCCCATTGAGAAAGCAAGCAGTTCAATACAGGTTATACATGTGTAGTCATGTAAAACACTTTCATAAAAGTCATGTTATGGAAGACTGTTTCCCTCCATCCTATCCTGCCCCCCATTTATTCTGTTCTCTCTTTTGACCCTTTCCCCCTTCAAAAGTGTTCACTTCTGATTACTCCTCCTCCCATTTGCCCTCCCTTCTATTTCCCCCACTCCCATTTAACCCCTTCCCCCTACTTTCATGTAGTATAAGACAGATTTTCATATCAAGTTGAGTGCACATGTTATTCCCTCCTTAAGTCAAATCTGATGAGAGTAAGGTTCTCTCTTTCTCTCTTACCTCCCCCCTCTTCCCCTCCATTGTAAAAACTTTTTCTTGCCTCTTTTATGTGAGAGATAATTAACCCCATTCTATTTTCTCCCAATACATTCCTCTCTCACCCTTTAATTTCATTTTTTTAGATATCATGCCTTCATATTCAACTCAACCTGTGCACTGTGTGTGTGTGCGTGTGTGTGTGTGTGTATAATATATATATCATCCTTCCAACTATCCTAATACTGAGAAAACTCCCAAGGGTTACAAATACTATCTTTCCACGTAAGAATGCAAACAATTCAATTTTAGTAAGTCCTTTATGATTTCTCTTTCCTGTTTACCTTTTTCATGCTTTTCTTGAATCTTGTATTTGAAAGTAAGATTTTCTATTCAGCTCTGGTCTTTTTTATCAAAGAATGCTCGAAAGTCCTCTAGTTCATTGAATGATCGTTTTTTCCCCTCCTGAATTATTCTCAGTTTTGCTGGGTAGGTGATTGTTGGTTTTAATCCTACCTCCTTTGACCTCTGGAATATCATATTACAAGCCCTTAGATCTCTCAGTGTAGAAGCTGCTAGAACTTGCGTTATCCTGATTGTGTTTCCACAATACTTGAATTGTTTATTTCTGACTGAATGTGCTATTTTCTCCTTGACCTGGGGAGTTTTGAATTTGGCTACAATATTCCTAGGAGTTTTCCTTTTGAGATCTCTTTCAGGAGCCTATCAGTAGATTCTTTCAATATCGATTTTACCTTCTGGTTCTAGAATTTAAGGGCAGTTTTTCTTGATAATTTCTTAAAAGATGATATCTATGCTCTTTGTTTGATCATGTCTGTCAGGTGGTAAAATAATTTTAAAGTTGTCTCTCCTGCATCTATTTTTCGGGTCAGTTGTTTTTCCAATGAGATATTTCACATCATCTTCAATTTTTATCATTTTTTGGCTTTGTTTTATGATTTCTTGATTTTTCATAAAGTCATTAGCTTCCATCTGCTCCATTTTAATTTTCAAGGAATTATTTTCTCCAGTGAGCTTTTGAACCTCCTTTTCCACTTGACCAATTCTGTATATAAAAGTATTCTTCTCTTCATTGGTTTTGGAACTCTTTTGCCATTTGAGTTAGTCTATTTTTCAAAGTGTTATTTTCTTCAACATTTTTTGGTTCCCCTTTAGCAAGCAGTTGACTTGTTTTTCATGATTTTCTTGCATCACTCTCATTTCTCTTCCCAATTTTTCCTCTACTTCTCTTACTTGATTTCCAAAATCCTTTTTGAGCTTTTTCATGGCCTGATATCAATTCATATTTTTCTTGGAGAATTTGGATGTAGAAGACTTTGCTATCTTCTGATTGTATGTTTTGACCTTCCTTGTCACCAGTGTAACAATCTAGAGTATGATTTTTTTTAATGGTTTTTGCTCATTTCCCCAACCAGTTACTTGACTTGTGAGTTCTTTGTCAAGGTAGTTCTATGATTTCCAGGTGGGGTGGGGTAGGGCAGCGTACTATCAGTCACTCGATTGTCCCATAATCTGTGGTCATAGAGCTGCAGAAACATTGGCTGCTGCTGCTGCTGTAGCTGCTGGGGGCTCCTCCACTCCCTCCACCACCTTGGGCTGGGGCCAGAGCATTCAGCTCTTTTGCATAGGTGTGATAGGTTTTTTCCACCGACCTTCCAAGTTGTCCTTAGCGTTTTGGGGTCAAGAAGTCTGGAAACTGCCACAGCTGCCAGTGATTCTCTGTGCTGGTGAGGCCCACACTGGACTGCGCTCATCTCCCTGTCTTGCATGATAGAAACTTCCCATCGACCTCCCAGACTATCTTAGACTGAAGCTTTCCTTCACTCCATCATTTTGTGAGTTCTGCAGCTCCAGAATTTGATTAGAGTCATTTTTACAGGTATTTGGTAGGGTTTGGGCAAAAGCTCAAGCAAGTTCATGCTTTTACTCTGCCATCTTGACTCTGTCCCATGCCATCCCTATTTTTAAAATAACCATTTTATCATCCCATTCCCTCAAACCATCACTATGTATCTTTCTTCTCTTTCAGTTTCAAATTTTTAATAGTAATAGCAACAGCAATGACAACTTACACAGGGTCACACAGCTTGTAAGTGTCTAACATTGAATGTGAACTCAGGTCTTACTCTCTCTATGTCTAATACTATGACTGTTGAACAACTTTTAGATAAAATTGTCCATACCCTTTGACTCTATTTACTCACCAGCTTCAGGCTGCCTTGCTATGTGGTTTGTAATCTCACTACTTGAATGAAACTACTGTCTCCAAAGATGCTGACCTCTTATGGATAAATCTAATAGCCTGTTATCAGCCCTCATTCACTTTGGCCTATTAGTAGGTTTTTGTTTCACCTAGAGACTTTCCCCCCTCTTTTCTTTAGCTTAATCTGGATAACTAAGCTACCCTACATCTTTTATTGAATTAAGTTTTGAATTTTATATCTACTTTCTGAGATGTTACTGATTCCATACAAGAGTTCAAACTTTGTTAACAATATTGAGTTATCTACATTCCTCTTTCCTTGTGTAGACACCATTAAAGTACTTTATTATTTTACTTCTTTTAGACTTTTTTTGTGAGAAGTCACAAAGAAATAATGATCCTTAAAGGCAAAGTGCTTCCTTCAAAATATTTTTTTGTTTTCTTCTTGTTGAGCATCTGGTCTAATGATTCATATTTTATTCAGTTAATATACCTCCCATTCCACATAGTTCTGATAGCATCATTGATTGTTCTATATGTGACAAAGTAATAAAAATAAATTAAACACTTTTAAATGAATATAATACGCAGGTTTGCTCAAAAATGTAGAAAGCAGGCAGAGGCTAAAGAGAAAACCATTTTAATTGTTATTAGGGTGATATTATTGTCATGAAATTGGTCTAATCATTGCAACATTAGTTGAAACTTTTACTTACTGGCTGGATTTACTAGAGCTTCAGCCACACCAAGTAAAATATACTGAGGGGCCAGTTGGAGACAAGGCATGGCAGAAACTGGAAGAATTTTGCCGGAAAGAATCTGTTCCACTAGAGGAAAATTTTTTCTATGTATCTCAAAGAAACCAGCTCCCATCACAGACAAGGCAGCAGAAAAGTTACCAGCAACTAAGGAAAACAAATAAAGAGTAAAGATAAAAATAAAAATTCCTAGAAAATGGAATGATGTAAACAATAATGATTCATATAACAAAAATGCTTCCAATCGCTACCAATTTAAGAAATATGCATTAAAGTAGCTCTGAGGTTTTACTGTATACCTAGCATATTGGCAAAGATGATAAAAAGAAGAAACTGACAAATGTTAGTGGGAAAACAGGCCCATTAATGTGCTGTTATTGGAGCTACAAATTGGTATAGCTATTCTGGAAAATAATTTGGAACTATGGTCTAAATGTTGCTAAATTGTCCATGCCATTTGACCCTGTGATAGACCTACTAGACATATACCCCAAAGAGGTCAAAGACATAGAAATAAGGTCCACATGTACCAAAATATTTGTAGCAGCTCTTTTTGTTATAGCAAAGAATGGGAAAGTAAGGTGTCCATCAACTCGGGAATGATTGAACAAATTATGATATATAAATATAATGGAATGTTTTTGAGCTATAAGTAATGATAAAAGAAATTAGTTCAGACAAAACTTGGAAGATTTTTTTTGTCAGCTTGGAGTAAAATGAGTTGAATCAAGGGAACAGTTTACACAAAAGCAATGTAGACAAACAACATTGAAAGTCTTAAGAGATCTGATCAATGGGCTAACCAAGCATGATCCCAGAGGACTGATAATAATCAGTACTATCTGTCTATACCACAAACCCACTCAAGATGCATAGTGACGTAGAATTTTGGACATGGGCAACATGAGGGTCTGTTTCTCTTGATTGTATTTGTTACAAGAGCTTTTTTTTCTTTCTAAAGTTGGAGGTTGGAGGAAAACAAAATGCTTGATAATTGAAAAATAAGTAAATAAAAGATGGGGTAGATTAATTTTTAAGAAGTGTATCATCTCAAAAAACTTACTTTCTTAGAAAATAATATAAGCTCCTAATGAAAGATCGTTAGTTTTTCGGCCAGATGCATGCATGCACACATGCACACACATTCACAAATATATCATCCTGTTCAATTCGTAAAATTTCTAAGAGATATAATTTGTTTTTGAGGATTTATAAGAAAAATTCACATTCATGTAGGGATTTAGACTTGTAAGGCATACATTTTATCTCATTTGACACAATAACCCTGTGACTAGAGTAGTACAGATAGTATTATCTCCATTTTACAAAGAGAAGGAAGCTGAAACTTATATAGATTGTGTTTGTCCAAATTCAAATAGCTAAGCTACCTGATCTACAATTAGGAATTCTGGCTAGAGGTGATCCATTTTTCCATCTTATAGTTGATCTAGCCCTTTCTTTTTTTTTAAAAAATTTAATTTATTTGTTTTCAGTTTTCAACAATCACTTCCATATGTTTTAAATTTTCTCCCCTTCTCTACCCTGTCCCTCCCTGAGGTGGTGTGCGATCTTATATGGGTTCTATATGTACATGCTTATTAAACACATTTTATTTTTTTATATTAATTTTGTTTTCAGTGTTCTACAATCACTACCATATAACGTAGATTATTTTCCCCTCCCTCCCCCCACCTCCCTCCCCTCTCTCCCAGATGGCATACAATTTTATATAGGTTCTACACATACATTCCTGTTAAATACATTTTCACTATAGTCATGTTGTGTAGAAGAATTAAAATGAATGGGAGGAGCTGTGAGAAGAACCAGATCAAAACAAAGCATAGCATAACACAAAAGAAAATAGTCTGCTTCCTTCTGCATTCTGATTCCATAGTTCTTCCTCTGGACAAGGATGGCATTTTGCCTCAAGTCCTTTGAGAATATTTTAGGTCTTTGTATTGCTGTGAAGACCTAGCCCTTTCTCCAGACTGAATGTGGCACAGGGACCCATATCTTCTTCCCTAGAGTAGACTGATTGCTGGCCTTTGAGGATTCAGGGTCCCAATGTTATTTAATGAAAAATCCTATGACTATGCAAGCCTTTCCACCTCCCCTGAGAAGTGCTACCTTTATCCCTAGAGGGGGAAGAGTTTTTAGTCATCACTGGAAGGCGTATAATGTCTGTCTTGAGAAGTGTTTCTTCCTCCCCTGTGCAATCCCACATCTCTACCTAAGGGCTGAAGAGCTGACCTATCAGGAAGGAAAAGGATATTCTCTCTTCTGAGCAGCCCCCACCCCACCTTAAAAGGAATGAAGACTCTTATGCAACTGGAAATATTACCAGTCACCTTTGGGAACACTTGAGCCTTGTCATGAGGGTCCTTGGAGTTCTAAATTTCTCCTTTTCCCTGGGAATATTATGGTTGAGAGACATTGTTACAGTGTGGATTTATACGTTGTGACTTTTTTCCTCTCTTGCCTGTACTAACCTGTACTTTCCTAAAACGATTGCATTTAGTTTGGAGGAGTAGGAGGAATTTAGTGGATTCAATCAATACCTGCCCCTTATCATGGGACTGATCCACTGGAGACCTGGAGTTTATTTCACCTTCTTCTTCCTTGGGTGGAAAACTGCACTCATTGGAAGCCTGTGCTACAGAATGTATCTTTAAACTGGGTAACCCATCTTAATAATGGTTCTGGAGTCAACAGGGTTCTTTTGACCTCAAATTGCATATTTTTTCCTCTTCTTGAATTAACTCCTTATGATTCATTTCATTATTTTGTAATATTCTATGGGAAGTGTAGAATTGCAACATTCTCCTATCTCCAAGATTTCTCCATGTCACGGCATTGTCATTGCTTATTTTCCCATTTATATAAAACATTTATGAGAATAATCTACACAAAATTTGACTGTCTAAAGTGAAACAGGATCCTGTGGAGACGATTTTCTTCAGATGTTTTCCTTTGCATGTGGCACTGTGATGATTTCATCAAGTCCTAGAATATTGCAGAGTATACAGAACTGGAGCTAAGAAGACCTGAATTTGTATTCTGCCTCATACACTTGCTAGCTGTGGGACTAGTAAATCACTTAACCTCTGTCTACCTCACTTGCCTTATCTGTAAATATTAGTAACTATTTTCCACAGTTACTGTGAGGATAAAATGAGATAATTGTAAATCACTTTGCAAACCTTAAAATTCTGTATAAATGCTAGCGATTGCTGTTATTGTTATTTCATAACTATGAGTTTGGTTTAATTGCCATATACAAAAAAATGTGGAAAAGACTTTACTGAATAGACTAGTGATCTCCAAATACCTTGATCTGCTACCTACCAGTAAAAAATGTACCTTTTATCCTTTATCTCTCTATCTAAATTATATATATATGTTCATGTATGTATATATACATACATAATTTTAGATATGTGCTACTACACTCATATATTATATGAGTACATACAACTTACAAACACAAATGAAAATGATGCAATAAAAATAAAATATTTTAAAATAAATTTCACTTTATTTATTAGTGGAACAGAACCCCTTTTGCTTCCACTAAAAACATTATTGATATACTTTTTTAAAAATAGCAATGTTATGAAATTTTCAACTTTTAAAATCTTATTTTAATGTTTTATGATATAATAATTCAAATGTCTGGTTCCAAGTTCAGTTTATTTTGACACTAAGTTTTAATGACTGAAAATGATTCCTTCCCAAAAAGGAATGCATCGTTGATTGCACTGACTGAATCATGATAATTATTCCAAGTTCCATACATCAATTATGCAAAGGGTTTTTGTTGGTGTTGAAATTTGGCTAGAAATTTCCATTTTCCTTGATGTTAATCAGTTGTTCTTGCAAAGTAATCCAAAGTTTTAGTAGTTTTAACAAATAGGTTCAAAATTTACTGAAACTCTTAATTTGGAAGATTTTTAATTTAAATATGTTATATAGTTATGTTCCCAAGTTTTTAAAAGTTGACACATATAAATTTTTGGTAATACAGGCTTAATTTTTAAATGTCTTGCTAACTGTGACGGTTTCATAGCATTTTTAGCTAAATATATGCATAGCAAGATTCATTATTAATATAGAGGGTGCAAATACATGTTTCAAATTTTAAAAATATATATCTGATTTTTTTGGCTGTCTTCTTGTCTGATATGATTAGATCATTATTGTTTTTTACCTTACAATGTCCTCTTTGCACAGTGTAGCTCAATACGCTATTCCTTGTTCACTGTAGATGATGTGACCATTAGAGTGAGTGTGCCAGTGTCAATCTATATATGAAGTATTAGCAAAACTTAATTATTTAGTTCTTAGATAATAAGTAAATATAACTATACATCTTATTTTTTTTTTCCTTTTTACCCTGATGGATCACCTTACATATAACCTATTTTGGAGTTCACTGATGTAGAACCTGATATTAGTTGACCTCATCTATTAGAGTATATTTCTTGGCAAGAATTAACAGGAAGAGGAGAATCTGTTGAAATGCCTTTAGAAATTACAAAATTTTTCTGATCAACTCAAGTTTCTCCCAGAAATAAAGGTCCATTTGTTAATCCCAAAATTCTTCTGCTAGTATAGTACAGTGTAGAGTTTTGGAACATTATAGTTCTTGAAGAAGTGAAATTAATCACTCAGAAAAAATGGGAAGACTCAAAGTGGACATGAGCAAGCTGCTACACATTATATATATGATGTTATGAAGGAAAAGCAATATTTAGGATAGTATCAAAGAAATGTATAGCCATATCAGCAATACAAAGAAAAATTGATGAACATTTTGCTCCATTAGTAACCTCCTGATGTTAAGAGAACTCAAAGAAAGTCTCTAGTATGTTGGGAAAACTCCTTATAGTGAATTTATGGAAGGAAATAGAAAGGACAGTGTATGATAGGCAGGAATGATAGTCTGTGATCCAGATAGTATTTCTGGAGGGTATATCCATGTGGATAAAATCATAGATTTAATGGAGGGCTGAAGTATTAATTTCTTTTTTGACATTTGATGGCTTATATATTCATTCCTATATATACATTTAGATATGTGTTATACATTTTTACAAATATAAAACTTATAAAAACAAATTCGAATAATGTAATAAATATGAAATATCTTTAAATAATGTTTATTTTATTTATGAATGGTATTTGAACCCTTTTGATTCGCTAATATTATTATTGATATTTTTCGAAAAAACAGTGGGATTAAATGTGTTGTTATCTTTTAAAATCTCAGTTTAACATTTGGTGATAACAGTGATTCAAAAGTCTGGTTCCAAGTTTAGTTTATTCTGATACTAGATTTTAATGACTGAAAATGACTACTCACAAAAATACATAGATCCAAATGAAAGATGTGCATCGTTGATTGCATGATATTGTAAATACATCTAGATGTAGAGGTAAATTCTGTTATTTAAATTTTGTTTTTCCAATTTTAAGTCAGGACTTAGTCCTTATCATTTGTTTATCTTATTCTCATTTCATCCTGGTCTTCCTTCTACAGAAATTCTCTCTGTCAGTCTCTGTCTGTCTCTGTCTGTCTCTGTCTCTGTCTCTGTCTCTCTCTGTCTCTGTCTCTCTCTCTCTCTCTCTCTCTGTCTCAATTTGTCTCCTCAAAACCCCAGCCCAAAGGAGAGACCTATTATTTTTCAGTGAACAATAAGAGGGACTGAACTTCAGATTTGCCCCACTGTCTACCCCTTCCATTCCTTTTCCTTACTCAAATGATCTTTGTTTTTTTTTCTTTCAAATAATTAAGGAATATAGGTTCATGTCTGCAAATATTAACTCAAGCAAGTCTACCCCTTCCTTTGTGAACTGTTTTGTCTTTGAAATTTCACCACTGATGTTAATGGTTTGTTATCTCAGTGGCCTTCAAAGACTATGAAAGTTCAAACTTTCTGATCCTGTGTGTATGTACACATACGTACACATGCACACACACAACAAATTTGTATATAGCAAGATTTCCCTTGCCTTAAATGCAAGAAAATTAACTTTGCTGCAGATATTCTTCTTTCAAAAGTTATTGTTTATCTCTCTTACATTGCTTTTGTGTCATGAGTTTGCATGTCAAATGCCCTATCCACTTCTGATTTCTTTTAAAGTAGCACCTATAGATCTCCTTTTTATTATTAGTTAAACAACTTGGCAGGAGATGCTTACTTCCCACCCATTTGTTCTGGACTTTATGATTTCCAAGAACTCATTATCCAATAAAGTGACACCAACTCAAAAACTTACAACTCTTTAGTAGCCCCTGCCTCCAGCTTCCTTCTAATTGGAGAGGGTAGAGGGAGGACACTGAGAACACATCCCAGATCCTCCATCATTTAGGAAGCCACCCAGGCATTCACCTCATTATTTCCTGCTGCAGTGTATGACTTCATCACGCCTCTACACTGGTTACCTACCCCTCCTACCTTCAGCTTCTTTTTATGTATTGTCTTCTCCCTGATATCTGTGAGGGCATTGACAGCCTTATGCCTTTGCTTCGTATCCTCAGAGCTTATAGCACAGTGCTTTGCACAGACTGGGCACTTAAATGTTTCTTGGCTGAATTTTGTGGAACAAAATAATATCCTTTGCTTTTTAGATTATCATGTTTCAATTTTTCATTTGCTTTCTTGTAACTGAAGAATTATTTTAGGCATTCTGGATTGTTTTTTCTTTTTGAGTGAAGAACTTTTTATTGCTCGCCTACAACGTTTCATATTTAATATTCTATTTTTGAACCTTGTCCCTAATATTTTTGAGTGAGTTATACTTGGGGTTTTTCATAATGCCACATAATGAGTTTTGGTCCTATTTTAGAACTTTGCATTGACCCCAAGTGTTTAGGATCATTAGTTGGCTCTTCTACTGTTATCATTAAGACTATTTCAAAGTAGAAACATATACACACAGACATATATGTGCACACATGTGTACATGCACAAATTCTGGAAGTGAGTTATACTTACTAATGCATATTGACAGTGGTGGTCCTTCCCTCTTTAGAGGAAATAGGCAAGTGCTGATACACTCAAGAAAAGGAGAAAGAATTAATAGAGGTATGATGCTTATCACATTCATTGCTGCAATTGGCAGAAGAAACCCATTCAAATTCAAGTTGGAATTCATAGTCTGCAGATAATATCCTGAAGGAATCTGTATTTGGAAAAGGGAAAAAAAGCCTCTTCATTAAAATAGCCACAGCTTCAGAGAAAGCCTTTTATATATCTTCCCAGTGAACATTATTCTATTGAGTAGGCATCTATGAAAGACCAGGATAAGAATCCTTACCTTTTTAATAGTCTTAATTCTGAATTGATATAGCTTTACTAAACCGATGGTAGAAGTTCCCTCTATGCACAATAGTAACACAGTTCATGGAAAAATTATTTGTAAAACCCATCTATCTTCATAATTTTCTCTGTTGAGTATGTATATCATGCAGAATGTGTCCTTCCTAGGTTGATCTATAAGAAATGAGATCCCCTAGGTTTTGAATCATTTGTCAGTATCTTTTCTTCCATCAACAATGAGTAGGAATCATTTAAAAGAGTTATTGCTGCTTTTATCTAAATGACTGAGTTAAATCCATCTCCACAAGATATCCCATAGTGGCAAAATCACCAAGGGGGAGTTTTTTTGTTTTGTTTGTTTTCCCAAGGTAGACAGGGATTGGTGGACACATTTTTGAAAGTTTTAGATATTGATTCATTCATTCAGCTATTCGCTAAGGGGTAAAATAGTCTGCTGGGATTTGCTAATTGAAGTAAGAAAAGAAATGTAGAGCAACCAAACACTATCTTCTTTATGATTTGTGCTGAAGTGTTTGCGTGCTGCTGTCTCTGATTTGCAAAGAAAATCAAGTGAGAGGATATGTATCAATAAATGCAAGTCCATCAGTCTGTTAGGAGACTAGAAGAGCTTAAATGGAAAAAAATTAATAGATATTAAATTGCTATTTCACTTCTTGCAAACTCCATGAAAGTCTAAACCTTCAATATCATATTTCCTTAAGGACTTACAAAGTGCCTTATTTAGCATGCACATACTTAGTTAAGTATGTGCCTTAGTTAAGTAGATATATCATCTATCTCTACTAATATGTAGGCCAATACACGCACAAAAATGTCCTTCCTACATATTATATATGTATATATGTCTTTTTAAATATATACATGTATGTGTGTATAGAACTGTACCTCTCTTTCTCTTTCTAATATATACAGTTAACTAGTGTGCTTTATAAGTGCTTTGGGAAACAGAGATATTAAAGATTTAAATTTATCTACATGGAGTTTGCTGAAAGTAAAGTAGCAATTCTAAAATATATTCATTTAGATATATATCTAAATGAATATACTGTATATATACTTTATATTAACTATGTAAAATCAACATATTTATATATAAATATATATGTATGTGTATATATGGAAAGACAGAGAGAACAAGAGAGAGAAAAAAGAGAGAGAGAAGAGAAAGAGAGAGAGAGAAAGAGAGAGAGAGAGAGAGAGAGAGAGAGAGAGAGAGAGAGAGAGAGAGAGAGAGAGAGAGATAGAGAGCATGTTATTATAGCCAGGAAAGAAAGGCTATATCCACATAACTTACTTATATGTCTTATTTACCAACTTACACAGCAGTGGCTTTTTCCCTGGGAGTGCTATCAAGTTCTCCCTCCACCTCTCCGCAGATGCCTTTGGTTATGAAACACAGAACTGGGCATATCATCTTGTTAAAGGGTGGACATCTTAAGTAAACGATCACCATCATTTTGTAATAGCATTTATTGAGGGTCCATAGTTATATGGCCATATAAGGAAGTCAATTAAAGTAATCTTTAACCTGAAGGGTAGGTTTTAGGGATTTCAACCTTCATCATTCAGTCCAGCCATGAGAAGCCCAAAGAGGTGAAATTTAGGATCAAGATGCCATATGAGCTCTTCCTAGTACTTAGCATCGTCCTGGGCTATACTAGGTCCCTGCATCATTATAGGCACTTAATGGTTACTTGACTTCTAGTAGATGTAACAATGTTTTCAGACTGAGAGGCGATCCCAGCCTAATATTCCTAAAGAGATTTCTGGTACAATTGTACAGTATATAGCATATTTTATACCATATAAAGGATATAATGAATGACTTTATATTTGAAATCCTTATTAGCCCATCCACCCTTAGAGTTTAAAGAGAAATGGAGTCATGATATAAACAAATGTTGATAAGCAACTTTGAAGACATACTAAGAGCATTATTTAGGATGGAGTATATGTAAAGGAGGAGCAACATGAAATGAACAAAAATAGTAAAGAATCCACCTCTACATGGACTATCCTTAACCCAACAAGCAGGTATAAAGTACTTATTTAGATACTTCTTTTCTCTGGCCTTCAATTTCTCCATTTGCAAAAGGGAAATAAAGATTCATAGGATCACAATTCAGAGTCAGAAAGTACCTTAGAAATCCAACCTCCTTGTTCCCATTTCATGCATGTTTTCTACATAGAGTCACAGAGAGCTAAAAATAAAGTTGAGATCTGATCGAAAATGCTTTTTCTCCTCCATACCAAGCTATTTCCTCATGTTAAAGAGATCCTGAGAGCATAAGTCAATGATGTAAGTTAAATGCTAATTTAGCTTGGTACTCTGATGTGTCTTCTTCTCTCCTATATGCAAGTTCAGGGGACTATTAGAAGAGTAATCATCTACTTTAAAAAATCACAACTCTATTTACACCAGAGAAATCCTGATAACACATGAATTAATGCAAAGAAATTTAATTAAAATTAAATGGCAATTCAATAACAAGGAATTGAATGGGGGCAAGAAGCACTCTCAGCACCCATTCCCATGTAGGTACTAATTCTAACATGCCTCCCAATAGTTCTAATCAATTCTCAATTAACCCTTCTGCGTCCCCAAAACAGCAGGAGAAGGACATATCAGATTGCTCCCAGGAAGGTATTAGCGAAAATTGTTACAATGGAAATAAAAAAACCAAACCAACTTTTGACTTCTCTGGGCATAGCAGCTATAGTTTAGGGTTCATTGATCCCTTGGTGATGCTTCCCATTGTCTAGTCTACATAAAGCTGCAAATCTTTCTCTATTGTCTCTAACCTCTCTGATGAAACTCATCAGCTTCTAAAAGCTACACTGACAGTTTGCCTGCCCAAAAAGAGTCCATTCTGGGTGACAGTCCATGAATAGGTTTTTGTGAATTGTAGTCCAAAGACAATTTTCTTCAATGATCTAGAAACTTTTCACCCCAAGCATTGAGGGGAAACTGAGTTTGTGCATATATACCCACCTAGTCCCTACTATCAGAATACATAAAACAAATTCCATATAAATTCTATTTTTTATTTAAGATATACTTTACTACATTCTCATATTTTCCAAAAAAAATGACTTTGCATTTATTATTTCATTTTATATATATATAAAATCTCCACTAAGGTAAAATGTTATGAAATGCGATATCTCAATGTAGTATGCGCTTGACTCTGGGTTCTTGAAGGTTATTGTAATAGAGTACAATCTTTAGCAGATTCTACCAAGCTAGAAATATTTTTTATAATATAGCTGGCAATAAACTATAATAATAAAAGCTCTCTCTCTGTCTCTGTCTCTGTCTCTCTCTCTCTCTCTCACACACACATAGAGTGCTAAAGTTTTAAAAGCACTGTATATACATTGTATTCTCACAACACTGAGGTTGTTGTATAGTATATACAATACAATATATAGTTGTATAGTAATATAGATATTACTAGTGTAAGATATATGCATATGTGTGTATACTTGCTCATGTATGTTGCTCATTGTGTGTATGTCCACATAGGTTTGTCTTACAGGGAAGTAGGAATAGATGTCTCTGGAATTCTACTTCAAGGGAGACTTTGATTCTTTCTGGAGAGGAGCATGAGATTAGGACTATGAGTCTGTTGTGCTCTGTTCTCCTCAGAGGGAGTATACATACTACAATTGTATCTATTAACTTCCCTAAGTATTGCTAGTCAAGGGATAAATTGCTTTTAGGTTAAAGTCACTTTTTATGGCTGCTACCCCTTAATAGGGAAGTAGTGCCCTCTATATCCAAAGGCTTCACTCCCTACAAACCAAACACCAGGAACCCAAAGACCATCCCAAACACTGATTGGTGAATAAGACCATTTATTCATGTCAATAACAAAGAGAAGATCACAATACACCAGACATTCAGGAGGGAGAGAGGAACAGAAGAAAGCAGGGAAAGAGAGAGAGAGAGAAAGAGAGAGAGAGAGAGAGAGAGAGAGAGAGAGAGAGAGAGAGAGAGAGAGAGAGAGAGAGAGAGAGAGAGAGCGCTCAATTTCACTCAGGGAAAATTCCCTAAAGTCATTAGTAAACAAGCTAGAAATGACATTTTTGAAGTTCTGACTCTACTGTCTGTTGGTTTCTTCCTTATAGTTTTTCTCCTTCTCAGAACTTGGAAACCAGGTATCTTTTCTATTGAAACTTGAAATCAGAGGAAGCAAACTCTTCTTTTCCAAGCTCTTGCCAATTTTTCCAATTCTACCTCCCCCCAACCTCACAGGGAGACAGAACATCATGTTATCATTATCTCTAACTATGAAGAAAATCTTATGAAAATACCCAGACTTGCACATTGAGTTATATTCCCCATAACTGATGAAATGGAGCTTCAGAGATCTCTCATGTTTGTAAGGCCAGTGAGCATCAAAGACAAATTCCAAATCTAGCTATCATCTAACTCCAAGTCTAGTGTTCTTAGAAGCTTTGAGTCTGAATTTGAAAATAGCAGAAAATTGACCATCAGGAGATGAATTTACTTTTTCCATAGCAATTCCTGAAGTTTGTCTACTAAGACATAGAGGCCTTACAGTGGAAGTATCCACACTATTAAAACTGTGGATTTTTAAAATATTGAAAGATCTTTAGGATAATTCTCTGTGGGGTGGGCAGGGACTTATTTTGAAGATTAGAGAAATTTGGTACAGAGATACTCAATTGTTTTCCTAATATCCCATCAAAGAAAGGATAAGCCTTATTCAAAAGGAATCAATTAGATGAAAGGTAGGGTGGAGTAGCATTGTATATAAAAACATTCTTTAATGAGAAAAATCTATGGACTAAAGTGGATATATATGGCAGAAAGCATTTGGATGAGTATCAGCAGGCGAGTGGGCAGGATATACACAAACATATATGTTGGAATATGCTATAGACTGGAAGGAAGGAGAGGGATGATGAATTGTAGAAATTAATCACAAATTTGGTATATAGATACGATATTATAACAAGAGTGGAAGACTTCATTACCCAGAAATGACTTTAAGTTTTCTTCTTGCTAGAACTATTACAACTAATGAATTCTGATTTTACTGTAATAATTTCATTTTCGAATAATGGAAGAAATTGAGAAGTACTATTTAAATATGATTTTGATCAATAAGTAGTAAAGAGTTGCAGAAGTAGAAATAATAATCTCGAGGAGGAGGAGATTACTTGTTGGAGTTTGTTATAAAGATCTAGGGGAAAGCTGAGTATATGAGTTATGCATATTAAGTCTGAAAAGAGCAGATTTCAAAACATTAGAGAAAAGATAGTTACACAATCTAAAAAGGGAAACTATTTGAAGAGACTGATGTAGATGCAAAAGGAATTGATCAGAATAAGTTTTTAGGATGTGTCTAGAGGATAGAAGCCAAAGTGTACAGCTGAGAATAAATATGAGTGGAATAGTTTTGGTGCGATAATGACCAGAAGGATAAAGTCATCAAGAGGCCAGGTTTAACAAAGAATACAAAAGGCTTGCCCAAAGTGATTTTTTAAAAGGTGTGTTGGGGAGAAGAGAAAGATCAAAGAAGGAGTGGGGTGAATTGAACAGTGATAAGATGATAGAGAAGAAAAAACTATTCTACTCTAAATTTGGTCTTCACTAAGAGGGAGGATGATCTTCAGAGAGGGAAATATTCAACAAAAACTCTTAATGGGAAATTGAATTGTAGGGTAAGAACCACTAAGAAAGTACTTAGATGCTCTCAATGTATTCAAATCACCAATCTTAGACAAACTATATGCCTGGGTAATAAAAGAGCTTAAGACCAAGTTTGCTGAATCATTCATTGTCAGTTTCTTTGGAAGATCTTAGAGAGCAGGAAAAGAATAAAATGAAAATAAAATAGAAAAGGAAGGAGGGAAAGAAATACTATGTCTTAATTAGCCAGCAAGATTCTAGAAGGCATTATGAAAAGTGTTAAGTTGTAATTACTTAAAAAAAAAGATATGGTAAATGCACAGGGCAAGAAAGTGCTCATAAAGAACAGGTCATGCATGTGAAGCTAACTTCATTTCCCCTTCCAACAGTGTTACTAGATTGGTCATTCAGGAGAATATCACATTATAGTTCAATTTCAGCAAGGCATTTGACAATATCCTTAAAGAGAAAGTATGTATGGATATAGGCTAGATGATGATGTAGCTTTATAGAAATGATTTAATGACTAGCCCCAAAGTAATGATTAATGGATCAAAGTTCATGGAGGGAGTTCTCTAGCGCAGTGTTTTAGGGAGTTAGACTTAGCCCTGTTTGGTTCTACATTGTTGTCACATACATACACACATACACACACACACAATCACACACACTTTTCATCAAATTTGAAATGAAAGAAAGAGGAGGAACATATAGTACACTGGATGAAAAAATTAACAGCCACAAAAATTTGTCCTGGTTCATTTCACCTGAACAATGAGCCAAATCTAATATGGGGACTGAAAGCTGGCTTTCAACTTAGGAAGACCTGGGTTCAAGTTCTGCCTCTGACATGTGTTGGTTGTATGAAACTGGGCAAGTTATGTTAGAGCTCTAGGCAACTCTCTAAAACTATAAGTTGCGAAAAATTCCTGAACTGTATTGGTAGAGGACATTCATAACAAAATCATCATATCCAAGCTGAAGGACAAGATTATGCCTTGAAATCTTGTTGGGCCATATCTGGAATGATGCTTAGCTCTTGGCATCCTATTTTAGGAAAGATGTTAGCAAACTATGTACTCTGTGTTGAGGATGGTGACCAGGATTATTGTAGCTTTCAAAACTAAGCCATATGCTATCATTTGAAGGACATAGAAATGTCTAGTCTGAAGAAGTAAATGCTTAGGGGGTATTAAAACTAACTTCAAGTGTTTGAATTTAAGTACTTTGGAAAAAACAAACACACCTGAATTTAGTTTAATTGGACCCAGAGGAAAGAATTAGAAACAGTTGAAGAAAGTTACTTAAAGTTAGATTTCTACTTGATATTAGGAAAATATCAAGACTATTAACAGAACTGTCTAAAAATCACAATGGATTTCATTAACAGGTAATGAATTACTATTCACTGGAGGTATTATTACCTTGAAGACACATTGTTGAGGGTGCTGTAAGGAAAACTCCTCTAGTGTGGTTTAAACTAGATAATCTCTGATGTCCTTTCATTGCTAAGATTCTATTATTCTTTGATAATATTGGTGATATTGACTTCTTTTGAATTTGAAAAAAAATAGCACATCAACAGTTAATGTGCAATCACTCCTCTAATATTATGGAGCCAAGAAAGGACTTCAGAGGAAAGGTAACTAAGTCTTAGCCTTACAGTCAAGAAAACTGGGTTTGAGTCTCAGACTTGAAATTTTCTAGCTATATGATCATTGGAAATTCACTTAACCTTTCTTGTAGTTCATTAAAACTCTTACATATTTTTCAGTTGAGCTACTAAGTTTGCCTCTTCAATGTTGTATTTGTGAAGTGGGATATTTCAGAGGGTGGTGGGGGAGGGGGAGAAGTATAAGAGCTTTTACTTATCACAACTACATTTCATATTGTTTTATGTTACCTGATTCTCAACTGTAGAAATCTATTTGAATTCTGACTTTCACACTTCTTATAGGGTCTAAGTTATAATGATAGAGCTGTAACGATCAATGTCAGCTCTAGTGATTAATCATAAAATAATAACTTCTTATTGACTTTGAACACATGATGAAATCAACTCCACCATATCTTCTGGGGTCTGAATAAACGTCTTGGTTTAGTCTTTGAGGAAGAGAGTTTATATTTTGTGAATTTTTCCTGGAAATACACATGCATATCCATAGAGGCTGCTGTGGGTATTGCATTGGTGTTACAACACTTGACACAATTCCAGCTTAATCATAGAATTTGCCAGAGATTGTGATCCATTGCTATGCCCACCTACAAATTAGGGTATCCTCTATGCCACAAGAAATTTTGAGAATAGGACCTTCATGGAGGTTTTGGATTATACTGTATTATAAATTCTAAGAAAGAAAGATCATTGCTTTCATTTTATTTCCCAGAAAGTTGTCTCCCTCAAATGTATGTTTAAAAAATGCTTCCTTTACTACCTGAACGCAATAGCATCATATCTTCTAACTCTACGTCAGGAAAGTGTCCTGATATTGGGTCTCACCACAAATACTATGGCTCACTGGGCAATAAGTAAGAATCAATTCATTTGGGTACCAAGGGGAAGTATGATCTAAATATCAGCTATTACCATTATCAGTTCAAAAGATTTATTAAGAACATATCCCCTAATCAAAAGGGAAAATGAATAGTGTGCAAAAAAAAAAAGAGCTGGCAAATGAGCTATTGCAAGTAGGAAGGGCTCCTAGCACAACTTTCAAGTGTCTGTTAACTGATTTCAAATGAGAATTATCGTTAAAAGGAATAAAGTTATTATCAGCATGAATCACAGGCACAAAAGCCTGTTAACTTAATAATGTGGCAAAAGTACTATTAATCTTTAGTGAAGCAATATTAATATATTGCCTAATCTAAGAAAAGGCTCCAATGTCTTGAAAGCTTGAAATCATTTTTGCTTCTGCCTCAAGTACTGAAATCATGCCCTCTTAAAATTTTAAATACTTTTATTTTTTATAAGCCTGTGAGTATTCCAATATAATTCCTGTCAATAGAGCTGCATTATCACCTTTAAGTGTCCAGTAGTGTCAAGTGCTAACATTATCAGCCCTAAGATCAAAGTATTTTAAAAACATGTCTCTGAAATGAAGGTCACTAATGACTACTAAAATTAAAATACAAAATTCAGTACTTTAGTTACCTTTGAGTGGTTGATATTTTTTTTATCTTTTAATAAAAACTGAACACCCAACCACTCCCATTGAAAAGTTTCTCTATTTTCCTTAAGATGTGGAAAATTCCACTGATCATTTTGAATTCCTAAATTAGCATCATTCTAAATAACTTGCTTCTGTACATTCCTTAATAGTAAAAATATTTAAAAGGATTATAGTGGAAAGAGTTTAGAATCCAAAAGTTCTAGACTGAATTCTGATATATTTATTACACAGATAATTTCATGCCTATGAGATGTAGTTTCCTCATTTGTAAAATAGAAATAAATATATCTTCCTAATTACCCTACGATGTAGTTGTATACAAAACACTATATGTTATTTAACACTACATAAATAAGATAATAATTATTAGCTAGTTGATCATTTATTGATGAATGAAAAATATTGATAATGAATCCTAAATTATACAAGGAAACAATAGAAACTGTGCAACATACCACTGTAGGCTTTAACTCCTATCAGCTATTGAGAAAGGCATGACCTGATAACTAGCACAATCAGGTGGTAGCTAGGTATCTTAGTGGATATAATGCTGGACCTGGAGTCAGGAAGACAAGTTTAAATCAGGCCTCAGACACTTATCAGTTGTGTGACCTTGGGCAAGTCACTTAACTCTATTTGCCTCAGTTTCCTCATTTGCAAAATAAGGATGATAATAATAGCACCTATTTCCCAGAATTGTTGCAAGAATCAAGTGAAATATTAATTTCAAAGCTCTTAGCACACAGCAAGTACTATATAAATATTAGCAATCATACATCAGAAACTCACTGTCTTTCATAAACTAACAGATAAATCTACAAATATAGACTTTAAAATATCTTTTTTGAATCAAGATACAAACTATAATGGAAAAATCTCAGATAATTGGGGTCAGACTGTTGACCCCAATTACCCAGAAAATAAAAATTTGTGAACATAAAGTTTTAATAATGATACTTACAATAGATATTGATGTAACAAAAAAAAACTCCTTCATAATCTCAAAGCTATGTAGAATGAACAAGCTTTCCAAATATAGAGGTCTAGCTGAAGAAATAAAAACCATATGGGGACTGATGAAGTTCATATAACCCTTGTTATCCTCTCTGCTACAGGGGTTATTCTAAAGATATTTTTAGTAAGCAGAAGATGAACTTACATGCCATTTCTTTATTAGGTTACAGAAAGCACCTCTGAAATAGTCTTTAGAATACTACCTATGAAAGAATGGTAGGATAGTAAGATGTCCAAGGACATTTTCTATTTGAGTTCAATCTAAAAAGATGAAAATAAAATTAGGAGTGATGTTGATGAAGAAACATCAAAAGTTTAATTTATCATCCATGTCTTGCAAGGTGGGGAGGTTGGGCAAAGGAAAGTACAATGTCAAACTAAGATCATGCCAGCACTGGTGACTCTAGTGGGGAGTCTGTCTGCCATTAGTCTGCTATGGAAGATGTGAAGCTCTGTCAGAAACACCAGAACTCCGGTGATTTGGGCTTTAGTTATACTACTGATTGGGTAATCCATGATTCTAAATCTCAATGAAATTGATGGAGTAGCAAAAGCTTGTGAATTTGCCCTACTCAAAACCATCATGATGATCAGCTCAACACAGAGGATGGTAAAAACTTTTTAGTACCATAAGAAGGCAAGTTACATTAGAATAAGTCCAAAATACACTGGTAGCTCACTTGCCAAAAGTGCTTTAGTATAGATAGGGCTGCATACTAAAGTGGATAAAGTACAGATATGCAAGAAATGGACTAAATACATGAATACTATCATGATCTCTACTATAAACAACACAAGAAATAATATTTCCAGTTATAGGAAATACACACACACACACACACACACACACACACACACACACACACACATATATATATATATATATATATACACTTCTCCAACTAATGCAGCAATGTAATGCCAACAAATATGGGGAAATCATAAGAAAAAACTTCATACTTAAGTGCAGATTTGGTGAAATAGGAGGTAAAATTAAAGAGTTACCAAATTTGAAGAGGGAAAAATCATATAATCTGAGAACACTGAAAAACTTTCTACTTAAAATCAACCAAATTTTTTACAAAAAAGAAATGCATGTCAGAAACAATACCAGTGTTTATGGATAGTGGATGGAGACAACTAGGTAGTAGATTGCATAGAATGTGGGAGCCAGGGTGAGGAAGAAGTTCAAATCTAGCATCAAACACTAGATGAATGACCCAAGGCAAGTTGGAGTTTTCTCATCTGCAAAATGGGGAAAATAATAGCACCTACTGCCCAGGGTTTTCATGAAGATAAAATGAGATGATATTTTAAAAGTTCTTTGTAAACTTTAGAGCTCAATAAAAATGCCATTATTGTTAATACTTTTAAAAATGATCTCTAAAAGGAGATGAACATAACCTGGAATTAAAAAAAAATCTTGTATATCTTTGATATCATGAATCTAACTAGCAGATCAAAGACACCAAAATTGAGTAATTCAAGAAAGATAATATTGATTAAAAACATATATTCATTAAAATCATCAAAGAAACACATTGTCCCAAAATATTTGATAGAAGGTAATAAAAACAGTTTAGGACTTACAAATAACAGTATATGCAGCAGTCATTGCCACAGACCTTGAGGAGGAAAGGAAATGTATCTAAAGAAAAAATATCAAAAAATATCATGGTAATTGTGGAAGGTCTATGGAAAGGGGTTATCAATATACCTAAAGACAAGCATCAAACATGGTCAACCTAGAAATGAATTTAGAAAGTTTTGGAAGGAATGTGGAAAAGCATCATTAGCTTGTGTGCATAGCAGAAAATGTGAAAGTCATATTGGCCAACTAAAGACAACATAAAAATAACACACAATGCAATCTGTAAAACAGAAATAGAGCTGATCCTCATTATGTGCTAATTCTATATTTGTAAATTCACCTACTCAAAAAAATTCATTTGTAATCCCCAAATCAACACTAGTAATGCTTTATCAGCCATTGATGGAAATGCACAAAGGGGCAAAAACAATTTAGACACCCAACGTACATTCCCAGCTGAGATCAAACAAATGATCTGCCTTTTTGTTTCAACTTTCATAAAGAAAATAAGTATCTTTTTTGACATCCACTGAGTATCACATTTTTTACAGTTTTGTGGTTGATTTCCCTATTTAAAATGATCCCCAAGTGTGGTATTAAAGTGCTGTCTAGCGTTCCTAAGCTCAAGAAGGACATGGCATGCCTTACTGAGAAAATACCTATGTTAGATAAGCTTCATTCATGCATGAGTCATAGTGTTATTGGCCAGGAGTTCAATGTTAATGAATTAACAATATGGTACATATGGAAAAAGGAAGAAAAAATTTGCATGTAAGATTATTTGTAAGAACTATATACCTCTATATAGTAAGAACTATATAACTCTTTCCATCTTTCTGTTTCTCTCTGCCTCTCTGTCTCTCTCTTTCTCTCTCTCTCTCTCTCTCTCTCTCTCTCTCTCTCTCTCTCTCTCTCTCTCTCTCATATGTTTAAACAGAAACACACATAAGCAAGGTTATATGTAGAACAGTTGGTGAAAATGTGATCAAAACTTCACAAGAACATAACATTGTATTTTTCTAGGAGCAATGGTTCAGTATTGGCTAACTCGGTGTTTATGGTGACTTTCCAGAACATAATTACCATGAATGATGAGAATTGGCTTTATGCCAGAGATTTTAGATTCCCTTAATAAGCAACTATAAACAAAAATAAAAAGTTTAAAGGTGATATGGAGAGTCAAAGTAGCACAAAAAATGAGTAATAATCAAAAACTTTTTACTCTAGAAACTCGATAAGCAAAAGAATGAAGGGAAAAAGGTAATTTGTGTTGAAGGAAAATGTGGAAAATTTCTGGTCACTTATATGATTGCAAGAAGTCCAGCACAATGAAAGTGCAAGTTAGATCAAATGTAAAATAGAAAATTCTTTCATCAATATGATGAATTACACAATATCTCTGTGAAAGAAAGTGATGAAAACTCTAGATTCTCTGAAAAACCAGCAAAGCAGTGGTGTTAGAGGAGACACAAAAATTTGTTAAAATGCTTCACAGTGGTGCATGAATAATTAACACTGCATTTTACCAAGTTCTTCTAAGACACAAGACTGATAGCATTTTTCTTAATAGAAGGACTTATACATCTCCTACCAAGAGGAAGGATCAATTGTGACTGTATCAAAAATAGAACACTGATGTGCATATTCATATAAACAATTAATAAATTGTATTATTAGATGTTTAAAAGCATAAGAAAAATTATGCCCAAAATGTATGTATTCAAAAGTCCCAGGGATACATAAGAACAACTTATGAGTGATTAACTAATTATGTAATAACTCACTCAAATGCTCTATAACATTTATAATGCTTCTATTGGTAATCAAAAAGCCTTTCACTTAGTCTTGCCCTCATGGCTTGTCCATGTATAATGAATAAGCAAAATAAAAGTCTACTGACAACATTAACATATTCACATAGGAAATTATCCTCTATTTACAAATAATGTCAAGAACAATTGATGGCAAGTTTAGTACTTTTCAAGGAGATGATTTAAGCCTATTATGGTTCTGATTAGCCTCAAATCTGTTACTATACCTCCTAGATAGAACTAAATATGGCTTCCAAATTAAAGAAATTGAAACAAACTTTTATTAATTACTTGATATACATGGATTGCATCAAGCTATCTGGATCCACCTAAAACACATTAGATACTTTTCATCTCTCTCTGATAATATAAAAGCATTATTTACACTCAATAATTTTAGATTCTTCAAGTATTCCAAGTGAGAAAGTGAAGATTTAAGCTTGAATATGGTGTCAAATTGAAACCAGGAAAGAAGGTGTTTCTTAAAAATACATTGGCCTCCTCCAGGCAATATACATAGAGATTAACGCTACCAAGGAGAAAACTGACTCAATTCAATCAGAGACTTACTGGAGCTCCGAAATCAAAACTTAATGAGAAAGACAAGTTTAAAGCAATTAGCACCTACACACAATATCAGTCTTGCTGAGTTCTTCTGGAATTGTAAAATGGACTATAACACATTCGGAAAGCATCCTTATAAAAAAAGTATAATATTAATGAAACATAGTGCCCATCACACTCAGCCATAGGAAGATTAAAATTTTCTTGACTAAAAAAAGAAGAGGAGTGAGAGACATTTTTAAAGTACATAAGAAACAAATCAAAACCTTATAGAAATTCTTTTGGAATGGACATTATCTCACTGAGCAATAGCAAAGGCCAACAACAGGTTCTGTCAATCAATTTGTTGAATGTTCACAAAAGCATTTTACCTCTGAATGGAAATGGTTAATATAATAAATAAAGTAGATAAAATCAAAAGGCTCTCCAAGCGTAACATTCATATGGACTAAGTCAATATTCTGTTGACAAAAATTTGTCAAACAAATCTCTGTTACATGGCTTTATTTATGGAAACAAATATACGTTGGCAAATCAGTATGAAGTCTTAACCATCAGAAATTACAGAAATGTTTTTTATTATTAAGAAGCCTAGACTTCATGATAAATGTAGATTTTGCAAGAAGGTGGTGGATAGCATAACACATCATTGATAGTGGACACAATTAGTAGTTAATGAATTCTGACATGATATGGCAAAATCGGGAAGATGGGAGGATTTATGAGTAAAGACAAAAAATTCTGTTTTGGATATGCTGACTTTGAGATATCTATGGGATATCTTGTTGAAGATGTCCAAAGGGCAGTTAAGAACTCAACCAATCAACTATAATGAACTTGTAATACTTTTATAGACTGCACTGTTGCCTAGATATGCATTTATCCATTTAAATTTATGAATAACATTTTATTAGATATCATCATGCTACATCTTTATCATCTCCAAAGTGAAAGGTACAAACAGTTTTTAAAATATGGAGACCTAGTAGAAGATACTTTTATGGTCACATATGTCTTTGATATTATCCTCTACGCCACTACTCCTCACACAATTCTTCCTCAATATGGTGTAATCCACTTATAATTACCATATTCATTTTCACTGTTCTTTGTGTTACCTATAATTATTTCTGTGAAAATAATGTACTTCAAAGAGTAGAAGGATGGACCTGTAGAAGCTCCACTCCTCATAGCCCATAAAATACCTGTAAAAATGACTAAACATATTCTAGAGCAGCAGAAGCCGAAAAATGAGAGAGTGAAAGAGATTTAAAGCTCAAGGAAGACTGGAAGGCTGACAGGAAAGGTCTGTTGCACCAAGAGTGGAACAGAATGCAGCCCAGCCTTGACCATGTGGCAGGGACAGGACTGGAGCAGGCCTCAGGGAATGCCAAATCCCTGGCAGCAGCTGTGGTTCCTAGATCCCTTCAAAAGTCAGTGAGAAAGCTCTTTCATCTGCATGAGAAGAGAACTTGGTCTGACCCTGGTGGCCCCAAGGTGGCAGCAGTTGCTGCAGCACAGAATCCATTTTCAGAGCCCTCAGCCTAAAGCCCTGGGGGGAATTGCACATCTTATCTGAATCTCAGCTCTGAGTGGTGGCCCTGGGTTGAGGAGGAGCACTGGCAGGCCTGATGAAGATGATGGAGACTCTGGAAAGGAAATTCTAATCACAGATCCTGGGCAGAAAAGAGTTCTTGTGGTTGCTCTCAGACTAGAGTGCAGGGCAACAGAGGCTCCCTTGATTGTGCCACTTTGGAGGAACTGAGAACTTACAGGTCCCCAGAGCATACCCTTTTCTTGACAAAGGACTCAAAAGTCAAATAATTGGCTGGGAAAATGCCCAAAAAGGGAAAAAAAAATAAGACTATATAAGGTTACTTTCTTGGTGAACAGGTATTTTCTTCCATCCTTTCTGATGAGGAAGAACAATGCATACCATCAGAAAAAGACATAAAAGTCAAAGCTTCTGCATCTAAAACCTCCAAATTAAATATGCAGTGGTCTTAGGCCATGGAAGCACTCAAAAAGAATTTTGAAAATGAAGTAAGAGAGGTGGAGAAAAACTTGGGAAGAGAAATGAGAGCAATGCAAGAAAATCATGAAAAGTGAGTTAATAGCTTGCTAAAGAAGACCCAAAAACATGATGAAGAAAATAACACCTTGAAAAATAGGTGACTCAATTGACAAAAGAAGTCCAAAAAGCCAATGAGGAGAAGAATGCTTTAAAAAGCAGAATTAAATAAATGGAAAGGAGGTTCAAAATCTCACTGAAGAAAATAGTTCTTTAAAAATTAGAATGGAACAGACAGAAGCTAATGACTTTATGAGAAACCAAGAAATTTCAAAACAAAACTAAAAGGATGAAAAAATAGAAGACAATGTGAAATATCTCACTGGAAAAACAACTGACCTGGAAAATAGATCCAGGAGAGACAATTTAAAAATTATGGGACTACCTGAAAGCCATGATCAAAAAAAGAGACTAGATATCATCTTTCATGAAATTACCAAGGAAAACTATTCTGATAGTCTAGAACCAGAGAGTAAAATAAATACTGAAAGGATCCACTGATCATCTCCTGAGAGAGATCTGAAAAGAGAAACTCCTAGGAATGTTGTAGCCAAATTCTAGAGTTCCCAGGTCAAGGAGAAAATATTACAAGCAGCTAGAAAGAAACAATTCAAGTCCTGTAGAAATACAATCAGGATAACATAAGACCTAGCAGCTTCTACATTAAGGGATCGAAGGGATTGGAATATGATATTTCAGAAGTCAAAGGAACTAGGATTAAAACCAAGAATCACCTACCCAGCAAAACTGAGTATAATAGTTCAGGGAAAAAATGGTCATTCAATGAAGTCGAAAACTTTCAACCATTCTTGATGAAAAGATCAGAGTTGAGTAGAAAATTGTAGACTTTCAAATACATACAGGGATTTTACACATACACACATGCACACACAAACACACATATAGACAGTGAGCACAAAATGAGTTGAATAGGAAGGGATGATTTCTAAAAAATAAAATTAAAGGATGAGAGAGAAATATATAGGGAGGAGAAAAGGAGAAATAGAATGGGGCAAATTATCTCTCATGAAAGAGGCAAGAAAAAGCTTTTTCAATAGAGAAGAAAGGGGGGAGGTGAGAGGGAAAAAGTGACTACTTTTACTCTTATCACATTTGGCTTAAGGAGAGAATAACATGCACACCCAATTTGGTATGAAAATCTATCTTACAGTACAGGAAAATAGGAGAGAAGGGGATAAGTGGAGTGGGGGGACAATAGAAGGGAGGACAAATGGGAGGAGGGAGTAATTAGAGGTAAACACTTTTGGGGATGGACAAGGTCAAAAAAAAAGAGAATAGAATAAATAGGGGGCAGGATAGGATGGAGTGAAATATAGGTAGTCTTACACAATATGACTATTATGGAAGTCTTTTGCAAAACTATATATATATAGCCTATATTGAATTACTTGCCTTCTCAGTGGGGCGGGGAGGGAGGGAGGAAGAGAGAAAAGTTGGAACTCAAAGTGTTAGGAACAAATGTTAAGAATTGGTTTTGCATGCAACTGGGAAATAAGAAATATAGGTAATGGGGTATAGAGATCTATCCTGCCTTAAAGAAAATAGATAAGATGGGGATAAGGGCAGGGGGGTGTGTGAGAGAAGGGAGTGCAAATTGGGGGAAGGAGAAATCAGAATGCATGGCATTTTGGAGAGGAGGGAGGGGAGAGATGGGGAGAAAATTTGGAACTCAAATTTTCTGTAAATGAATGTTAAAAACTAAAAATAAATAAATAAAAATTAAAAAAGAAAAATAGAATAAGATAAAAATAAGAAAAAAATAAAATAATGTACTTTCTTGATTTGCAGACAAATGACTTCAGTGGAAGACTATCGATGTTATAAAGATGACTGGCTCTAGAAAAAGCTTGAGGTTATTGCATACTCTACATAATTTCAAAGAAAAAAAACCCTTTTCTTTTCCTCTTCTATGGGACCCAATTATTATCCTGTCATCCATTCATATACTATCCAAGATGAATATAGCTGGGAGGGAGGAGTTGGAGGAAGAGCATCTTAAGACCTCACAAGGTATATAGTTTGAAGTAGTTGAGTATTTTAGGAAATTTAGTTCCATGTGCCTATGGAATGAATGCATGGTTAAAAACAGCAGAATGAGTCTGGTTGTAGTGGTAGCACAGAGGCACTAGGGAGAAAGGTGGGACAGCAGCAGTAGCTGGCAGATGAAAAAAGGAGTGGAACAGGTAGTAGATATACAGAGTGAAGAGTCTAGTTGCAGCCACTGGACAATGCCTTGTGTCTACTTTAGGCAGAAAAGGGAACTATTTATAGGGAAAGATAAGCTTGGTAGTGACCTTTCCCCCCATGTCTATGAACCTTTGTTTCTGAAGGAATATTTTTTCTTCTTATTTTCTTTTTACTCTACTTCTCTCTCACTTTTCCATACTTTCAGAAAGTGCTTTTAATGGAATATTTCCTCTTTCCCTACTGAACCACTTTATTCACTGTCCATTTTGTTTTATAAAACTGATTTCTTTAGCTAAAATAATTGTCCCCATTGTTTAGTGGAAATGACTTCACTTGTGATCAGAGTATGCAATGGAGGACATCTCTGATGAGTTTCCTCATCTTATAGAGTATATAACCTTGGAGTTATACAATTCTGGTTTAACAATGAGATGCCTGAGGTATTTATTTTGTATTTTTAAAAATAACTTTATAATTTCCTAGAGTAGAACTTAAAATAGTATCTAGGCCATTTTTTTCTTATAGCCTCTGGATGTGTAAACATGCCTAAGGGAACTTGATCTTGCGACTCTGGCTAAGATTCCTCTTCAAATTTGGACCAAGAGAGGAGCGGGGGGAAGAAAGGGAGAAGTGAGTGGTAGGTAGGAGGGAAGACCCAACTCTGCGCTGGCTTCATTAGGTATGGTCTCTTGGTCTAGGATTTTGATCCTACTTCTGTTCAGATTGAGAGTGGGAAGTGAGGTGAGCACAGACAGCTAGTTACCAAAGCCACATCTATCAGTTACATCAATATTCTGATGGATCAGTTCTATGAGGTCTCCAATATACAGCGTGTCATGGTATCAATAACAGGAATTCTTTATCGATTTGGATTTTCTCGTGTGCATAGTTAGTCTAAGTTCTTTTCTATGATTATGGATAACATTTACAAATCACTGTATTGTTCTGGATTTTGATATAATCATCACAACGTCAACAACAAAAAGTAACAAGGAAGGGTCATTTGGATTGTGTGCTGTACGCTTTCTGACAGTAGTACATAATTTATTTTGCATATAAATTATGTGTTTTGCCCATGTATAGCCACATGGTTTGTCTAATTGTGGCTTGCAGAGAGGCATAAATAGATATCTCTGGAAGCTTGCCAAGGGTTTTTTGTTTGGAAAGGAGCCAGAGAAGGGGTTACAAGACTTGTACCTCTCCCCTCATCAGAGAGCGATGCTAGAATAGAGTTTAATTTCTCTGCTCCCCCAAATATTTCTATTTAAAGGAAAATAATTCCCCCCACTTAGTTTCAATGTTTTCCTAGTTGCTATGCCCTAGAAAGGAGTGCCCCTTTTATTAGTTACACAAAACATCATCACAAATAGTTAATTATGGTAATACCCAATTATCTAAGCAGACAGTAAACAGAAATCAGAGAAGACACATAGATAAGAATAAGATGTCCCAAAACAGAGAGACAAAAATGTGTGTGTGTGTGTGTGTGTGTGTGTGTGTGTGTGTGTGTGAGTGAGAGGGGGGGGCGGTCTCTGATCTCATCCTCATTTTAAGCTAATCAAGTTGAAAATCAGGTTCATAGGGCTGTTCTTTTCCCTAAATATTTGCCTTTTTAAGACTATTTTCTTTCTGGATTGATCCTCAAAGAAGGTCTTCTGTCAAATCAGAAATGAGCAAAGTATCTTTTCTCTTGAGCTGTCTTTTCAATGACATTTCTTACACATGCACATAGCATGATTATTCATTCTCTCCACCAATGAGGAAAGTTTTATGAAAATATACCAGGTGTAAACCCCAAATTATGTGTAAATACATATCTAGTTTATACCATATTCTCACTAATAATTAAAAATATGTAGGAAAAGAATGTTTTTTGCCACATATTTAAAGAAATTTTATGTGATATTAACTTTGTATGTAAAATACCTGTTGGAGGAAATTCTTTAAAGTGTCGTTTTCCCTATCACATAAAAAGGTTTTATATAGACAACAAAAAAGTAAGCAGAAGTAGGACTTCGTATTTGTTACATCCTTTAGTTAATTGTATAAATGTAAAACTAGTTTTTTAGAATATTATATGGGAAAGCCTTTCCCCTTCCCTTTTCAGGCTCTCATCAAGGATGCCTTTGATGTTTGTGAAGATTATACTTAGAAATTTTTTTAGAGATGGAAGGTAGGCATAGAGGTCAATACTTATTGATATTTTCTCAGTTACCTTTTTTTTTTGGTTAATAATATGATCTTATTTTTTTCTAAGACTTCAGTATCCTCCTTTCATATATCTTGGCAGGCCATCCCGCATCACCTTTAAAACTGTTTGACTTTCACCACGACTACTTTTCCCATCTTTTCTTTCTTTAGTGCCATTTCTATTTCTTCATACAGCACACTGGGAACTTATAATGTTAGAGCCCACAAATAGTAGCTCCAATATCAGTGACAGAGACACAAGAGTTGGTTACAGAATTTTCTACAGATTTTTTTCCCCCATTTTCCATCTGCTCTTTGGCATGCTTCCAGGTTTATGCTTTTGGGATCATTCGGCTCATTTGAATCTCTTGCAGACTTTCAATAAACTTGCTTTCCCCTTCATTGCTTCTGTTTTATGAAATAATATTGCTCATAATCTTCTAAAATCCTCCTCTATGAGATTTTAAAAATGAGTTTGTGTTTTAAACTGATTTTGCCCTTGGAAGCCATAGTACATTGTTTGGCAAGGAGACCAAGTATTTTCTAGCTGAAGGGGTTTCTAGGTTCTTTTTCTCTCTTCATTGTGGCAATTGATTTACATTGGTTAAACCTCTTTAGGAAATGGTGATCAACTCTATGATATCTGCTACAAATTCTGTCAGCAACTTATTTTAAAAAATTATATTGGATTTGTTGTACTTGTATGCTATATCTTTGAATTTTTTTCTTGAAATATGGTATTGATTTTGATGTTTTCTTTAACAAGTCTGTGGCCAGATTCATAAAAATAGTTGATTCAGAATTGACTCCAATGTCTGTAAATACTTATTTTCTGTTTGTTAAACTATAATTAGCTTGCCTTTTTAGTGATGCTATTTAGTGTTCACAATAGCCTCCCCTCTTTTCTCAATATTGATACAATTTAGTTCCACCAGTAGGATGTCCATTCATTAATCATTGGACAAGGATCTCACACTGATACTACCAATAATCAAGTAAATGTTTATAGATGCTCCAAAACTACATGATTCTTAATAACTTTTGTCCTTTTTTCCCCACTCTGCCACCAATACTGTAAATTTGGAAAGGAGATGCAAGAACTGAAGGCCATTTAAAATTTTTATCTGTCTCAATGGTTGCTGAGGTCAAAGAATAAATTATGGATTGATGAATCAATTGATCAACCAGAATAACCTTTACATGTTCACCTAGACTAGTCTTTAGAAAGAAGACATATTCCTTTGTTGGGATAATATTTGAAGTCATTCAAAAATGGTAGAATTTGCAGGAGATTGTCTTTTCCCTAACTCCTCTCCCTGCCAGAGACTTTGAGAACCCAGGGTTATTTCTGCCCTGAAATAAAGGCTTGGAAATTATAGAGAAATATGTTCATTAACTAGTGATTTCCTTTCCTGGATGTTCAATATCTTTGCACATCTTCAGTTTTGTGGATGATTGTGGGAAAATCTTTAAAAAATTCTCCCAATATTTCATTTTGATTTACAAATCATACACATGGCATATAGAATTTAGGCAAGAGAAGTGAACTAAAAAAATTATTCAATAATATTAACTTCCTAAAGATCAACTAACATTGTTTGATACTGCTTTTCCACTTTGATTCTGGGTACTAAGTAGAACTAAGTAGAATTGAACTGAGAGTCAAGAAATCTGAATTGTAGTGTAAGCTTTGCCATTTAGTAGTGGTGCAACCCTGGTAAATCAAATCAAACTAATCTTATTTCCTTTTTTGACAGAGTTACAAAAATGGTATATCAGAGGAATGCTATATAGTTTACCTAGATTTTAGCAAAAGTATCTCAACATTTTCTTTTGGAAAAATGGAATGATACTGACTTGATGATAATTAAATTAAGTGAGACCTGGGCTGAATGCTAGTGTCAGAGAAGTTGTTAGAGATTGAATATTAAATTCATGGAGAGTATTCAATGAAAGGCCCCCCAAATCTGTGCTTGACTTTGTATTAACATTTTCATCAATGACTTTGCAAAAATATATAGATAGCACATTTATTAAATTTGCAGATAATAGAAAGCAGGGGGAATGGCTCATTTACTGGATTGATAGAATTAGGATCTTAAAACATTAGAACTCTGGAATGAATTTAATGAGATGAAGTTCAGGAGGGGAAGATATAAAGTCTTACATTTGGGCTCAATTAAATCAAGTTTGCAGGTTCAAGATGGGGAAGGCATGTAGTTTGTCTAAAAATGCCTGAGGGTTTTCGTTGACTATAAGCCCAACATGAGGCAGTAGTATGGTGTGTCAGTCAAAAAAGGAAAAAGAACATAAAAAAACTCCCAAACTCTATATAACCTGGGCTAAGACAGTGATAGCTTCTGGGAGTGGGGAGATGATGGCTACTCTGTTCTTTGCCCTGGTATGACTGGAATATTGTACTCAATATTTTAAGACCACACTGTCAGACAGGCATCGATAAGATGGAAAACTCCAAACTTTTGATTAAAGGTAGGTTTAATTGTCTATAGGTTTAAATTTTCCATGTACAATGGCAACCAGGATAATGAAGGGCATTGAGTACATTTTATGGAAGGATCCATTGCTGAAACTTGAGATATTTAGCTTGGAGAAGATAAGACTGAAGGGTATATATCTGCATGTATGGGAAATAGCTATGTTCACATATATGAAAAATTTTCATGTGGAAGACAAATTCATATGTTTGGTTTGGTTCAGAGAAGAGCAAAGGCAGAAGCAATGGATGAAAATTAAAAAGAGGTAAATTTATGTATGATAGAAAAAAAAAACTTGCTAACAATGAGAACTTCCCCAAAGTGGAATGGCACGCCTTGAGAAATCAAGTATTTTCTTTTACTGGAGATTTTCAAGTAGAAGCCAGATGACCATTTGTCATATTACAGAAAGAATTTCTTTCTGGGTAGGGCTTTGGATGAGATGATCACTGAGGTTCCTTCTGAAATTCTCTTATTTTGCAAAATTATTCAACTTCTCTTTTCCTCATTTTTCCCTATCTGAAAAATGAGGATGAGGTATACTGTGATCCCTCAAATTCCTTCTAGATTTTGGCTGGGAGTGGAAGAAGAAAAGTACTCCAAACTTTTATTTCTGACACTCACTCTCTCTAATTCTCTAGACTTTCACACTATAAGCTCCCCACCCCAGGAATATTGCTTTACACAGATGAGATCTCTTATGCATCAAATTGGGGTGTATCATTTTGAAAGTTGTAGCTAAATGAGAAAAGTACATTCAATCTTCTTGTTTCTTCCACAGGCTGGATAACCATAAAAATTGCTGGCCTTACACACTAGTTAAAACATCAGTGTGAGGTGGAATGGGATAGGGAAATCAAAATTTTGATCTTGGCTTTGCCAAAACTATGCTGTGTAATCTTTATGTTCCTTAGCTTCAGTTTCCTCATCTTTAGAAAGGTATGGAGGTGGAGTTGGACTGTAGGGACTATAGCTGGAAGAGACGGAGAACACAACTCATCTGTTTCCTTCTGCATTCCAAGTTGAAATTCATAAATCTCCAAATTCACTCAAAGATTCACATTCATTTAGATATTAAAGTCCTTTGACAGTGGCCCCATTAAAGTTATCACTGAAATGTTAACAAAATTTTACTTGTCCTTTATTTACATTTAATTTTATTGATTTATTTTTATTTATTTTATTTTTAAATTTTATTTTATAAATTTAAATTTTATAAATTTAAAATAAAATTTTAATTTAATTTATTTTCTATTTTATTGATTTATTAATTTAATTTTCTAGAAGTCTTATAGATTGGAGAAGGAAGAATCTCTGGGAGTAGACTAGGTATTAAAATAGATCAATTTTGGTAAATTTGCTATTCTTCAACAGTGAAGTAATCAAATGACAAAAACCATTGTCAAAATACAAAGAGCAAACTATTAACAATCGATTCACTATTAATGAAAGAAATGGAAATCAAAACAATTCTAAAGTTTCACTTTGTATCAGAAAATTGGCAAAAATGACAGCAAAAGATATGAATACTCCATGTTGGAAAGGTTATAGAAAGAGGAGCACACATTCATTATTGGGGAGATGTAAATTTGATTAGCTTCCTTCTGCAGAAGGAAATGGCAAACTACTCCAGTATTTTTGCCAAGAAAACTCTAAATGAGATCATGTAACTGAAAAAACAGCAACAACTGAGAAATTAGTATAAGCATTCTGGAATTAAGTGAAAAGAGTGACAAAATGTCCAAACTTTTGACCTACAGATTCAACTGTTAGACGTAGATCCACAAGTCAAAAACAAAAAGGAAGAAAACATGTATGTCAAAATATTTATAACAATATTTTTGTAGTGACAAAAGCTTGGAAACAAAACTGATGCCCATTAATTAGAGAAATGGCTAAACACATTGCAGTATATATATGTAATGGAATATTATTGGATTGTAAGAAATAATGAATATAATGAATACAGAAAATCATGGAAAGACTTACCTCCATTGGTACAAATTGAAATAAGCAGAACCAGGAAAAGAATACGTGTGTGTATGTGTGTGTGTGTGTATGCATATACATATAGACATATACATACATATATAAATACATGTACATATGTATATATACACATAGAAGCACACACATGTACATTTGTATGTATCTATATTATATATATGTGTGTGTATATATGTATGTATTATATGCACACATACCCACATATATATGTGTGCATACACACACACCACCACAATGGAAATGGAAAGAACAATAAAGCAATAGAAAATTAATCCTGCTAAACTATAATGGCCATATTTAGCTCCAAAGAAGAGGAATGAGAAGGCACTTTCCACCACTTTGTTGCAGAAATAGGGGACTACAGATGTAGGAAAATGTATAGATCATCTTATTTTTTTTAATGTGTTAGTTTTGCTGAGCTTTGCACCTTTCTCTACCTCCTTTTAATTATTTAATAAAAGGAATATCTCTTTGGAAGGAGAGGAGGTAGAGATACATCAGAAACTGTAAGTATGAAAGCAAATTTAACAATACAAATTGATTTTTTAAGAAGAAAAACATTGCTACTCATTAGCCCCTCTAAAGGTTTGTTGGGGGAAGAAGAAGAAACTTTTGATTAAAGGTAGGTTTTGTAATTGTCTATAGGTTTAAATTTTCCATGTGCAATTAATCTCCTGCTTCATTAGAGGGTTACTTATATTGAACACCCATTGAGAATTATTCTCAGGTATAAGAGAGCAAAGCATTTCATGTTGAGATTTTCCTTGCAAAAATTCTATCCAGTTATGATTAGGCTTTAACTTAGTATTCCTGATTGTACTTATGAAAATCAGGACCTGGCATTGATAGGAAGAATGCATAGGATCATAGAATTTAGAGCAGAAGGGACTGTTAGAAATCATCCAGTCCAATCTTCCCATTTTACAAATGAGGAAATTGAATCCCAAAGAGGCAAAGTTATTATTTTAGGGTCACATTTGTAGGAGGTAGCAGAGGTGGGTTTTAAATCAATTAAGGAAGGCAGCACGGTTCAGCATAAAGATCCCTGGATCTGAAGTCAAGGGACTTAGGCTCCTATCTCAGCTCTGTCACTTGAACCTCAGAATTTAAATGACATGTCCAAAGAAGACAGAGTGATTCAAAGAAAATTGGAGTTAGAATACCTTAATTCAAATCTGAACTCTACTGTTTAACTGTCTATCTGACTTTGGTAATATCATTTAATTCTCTTGGCCTCAGTTTCCACATCTGTAAAATGAGATTGTTAGATTAGATGACTGTAAGATCCCTTCCAACTCTAAATCTGTTATATATAATCCTGAGCCCACAGCTTTAGAATGATGAAAATGTCTTGATTGGGACATTGCATTTGTAGGGTGACATTGACACTATATATAAACTGCTAGGTCAATTTTAAGATGCAATCACCTTTTGTAGAATTTCTCACCTGCATAATGCACACTCGATATAAAAGCTGAAAAATAAAGAGAGGAAAAAGCCTGAAGAACGATTTTGTGTTTTCCACCTGAAGTTCACTATACAAGCCACCATTGTTTTCCTTGGCCCGATCTAACCAGCTAGGCACATCGGGGTCCAGATGGTTATACTTCAGACAGCACATTTTCAGTGCATTAAAAAACACTCCCCAAATTGTCAGTAGGGAGCCACCTGCAAATAATAAGAGACATCATGAATTATTAAAAGACTTAAGACCATCATTTTAGAACTAGAAGGGACCTTAAACACTATGGAAACCAACAACCTCATTTTACAGGTGAGGAGATGATTCCCAGAAAAGTGAGGTGATTTAGATTTGGACAGAGTTCCCCTCACCCTGAATTTAGTGTTCTTTTCATTGCACCCCCTGACTTCTTTGAATTCATTCACCAAGGTCAGTCAAGATGTTGACATTACGCTGCAATCATTGAGAACAGTAAGATTCTTGAGATGAAAGTACCTGAAAGGCTGAACTCAAAGGGACCAGTGTTAGATCGCTGCACACTCTGAATCTTGGTGTCCAATAAAGGGTGGTTTTTTAAGCCATTGTAATAAAGGAAAAGATAAGATCTTAGTTTAAAAAGAAAGGAAAGATGGCAAAGAGGAGACAAAACATCAAGTTAAAGAGCTCGGAATCTCAAGCTCTTGCCTAATCTAATGTATGAAATTTATGATAGTCCTTCCTTTAACTATTATCTTACTAAGCTTGAACTTTACTTAAAATCATGGATTTAGAGCTGGAAAGGATCTCAGAGGCTGTAACAGCGAGGACCCCAGCATACACAGGAGGGCCTGCTATTAGGTTCTTAGATCTGCTTTTCTAAAAGGAAAGCAACTTTTGAAGGGTCACCACTCTACTTTAATCAAACACATATATCATTCACTTAGTTCAGGGGAAAAGTCAGCACCCTGAACTTCACAGAAAATGAAATAAAGATCAACAGACAGGACTTCCAAACTGTCTGAATATAAGCAATACATACATCACAGATCAACAAACAGATCCAACTGTCTGACCATTACATACATATATACATAGTTACCAAAGAGAAGCAATAATATCTGAGTTTTGAAAACCAGGGGTCTCCTTAGCAGCTGTCCAGAGTCTCATCTGGCCAAACACTTCCAGTGAGAAAGCTCCAAAGTGAAACTTCTCCTCAGAGTATTTATTACACTTCTCAGAGCTGGAGGGCAGAACCTTCTGACCCAGTCCCTCAATAGAAATTAACAAAAGGTTGGGTGGTGAAGATCTTTAACTCTTCCCCCACTTCACCCCCCACCAGTAACCTTAAATTACCATTACAGAGGCCTTCTAATCAAACTCCCTCTTTTGGAAGAGGAATAAGTATGATCCCAGAGGGAGCAGTAAATTGAAAGTATAAAATTTAAACTCAAGTTTTTTGATATTCTTTCTTTTCATTACTTTTTAAAGTAGAAAAGAGCCATGGATAGTAGTCACATGCTTTGGTGTGAATGTAAAATAAATTATCTTTGTTTTGATTTTTTTCTTTGAATTTTGGAAATAATTGTAAACTTTGAACTATTTACATACAGAATAGCAAAAAATTTGATGAGCTTAGTTTGACTTAGTTTCCTTCAGGTGCTTTTGATTGTTCTCTAATCATGAATACCAATGATTGGGGCATTATCATTTACGCCTTAATACATTGCCATGCATGTATCAGTATATTTTAGACTTTCTAATGCAAATAAATGGTAAGAAAACCTTATCTAATAATTATTTTGCTTGTGTAATCTTGATTGCTATGATTTTTGGGAGCTCCCCTTGCCCAGCTAGATTGTGATCATGAAAACTCACCTTATAAATTATACAAGTACCTGAAATGTATACTTCCAGGAGAAGTGGGAGTGTAGAAAGTGCTTTGAGTTATTTAGAAAGGTGCTATACAAATCCAAAGTATAATCACGATTGTCATCATCATTATTATGAAATTCAATTTTTCTGTAATGTGCAATAGACCAACATTTATCTGCACTGCTCATTTTTAAAGTGCCATAGACTATTTAGTCATGAAATTTGAATGAAGAGTATTTTTTAATATTTCTCTTTGCTGCTGTAAAGTAGTTTGATTTGATCAGGTCTTTTCCTTAAGCATTGTAATGGATCTATTATGTCAACCTTTGATTAATTGGGGAAGCATGGAGGCCTGGTAATTGGATATGGAGCCTTTCACCTCCAAGTCACTGAATCAAATCTGGTCCAAATTGGTAGTGACCAAGAATGATTATAGTGATGCCTCTTTGGTGGCCTCTGTGAAGTGTGTTTAGGGGGTAGGAGGTATTTCAGGAGAATGCCTGAAAGAAGGATTTGTTAACAGGAGACCCATTTTGCATTTGCCTAAGGTTGACAGTCTGAAAGGAGAGTTCCAGGAACTAATTGGACCAATGAGTCAGAACCACCTCTAAATAGGTAAACTAAACCTCTGAGGCAGGTTATAGGGATATATCTGTCCTTATTACTGGAAAGGACCTGCACTATAATGAAACTCTCATAGATTTTTCAATTAGTGATGTTTGAGCAAGAAAAGAGCGTGAGAGATTGATGAGTAATTATACAAGGGCAGGATCTGCAAAGTATCGGGCTAAGAGGACTGAGGGCTTTTTGTTTTCTATTTTTTTACATTTATTTTTGTGTACTATGCATACTATCTATTCTTAAAAATACTTGTTAATTTAATGAATGAATGAGTGACTGTGCCAGCATTTATCTAACTTTACCACAGCTCTCAGATGGCATTTTTTAAATGCTATGTGGACTCTCACATTCTCTGATCATGCTTAAAAATAAGAGTATATTAGTAAAGTGATTGCTAGAGAACCTGGATAAAGAATAACATAGATTTTTATGGCACAATATTATTCCATTATATTGGTGCATCACAAATTGTTTAGCCATTTGTCAATAGATGAGTATCCCCTTAATTTTGAGTTTGAGGAAACTATGAAATAAGCTGTTATAAATATTTTTAGGTATATAGGTTTTTTTCTTCTTCTTTTAATCTCCTTCAAGTATAGAGCCATTGTGCTGACCTTATTGTTACATGTTTGTGAAACATGGAGAGTCTACCAGTGCCATGCCAGGAAACTGAATTCCTTCTATTTGAACTGTCTTAGGAAGATTCTGAGGATCACCTGGCAGGATAAAGTACCAGACACTGAAGTCCTTGCTTGAACTGATCTGCCAGATATTCAAACTATGCTTCAGAGAGCGCAATTCTGATGGGTTGGCCACGTTGTTCAAATTCAAAATGTACTCTTGCCAAAAAGACTATTTCATGGAGAACTCACATGGGGCAGACAATTACATGGTGGTCAGAAGAAATGATACAAGGACACTCTCAAGGTCTCTCTCAAGAACTTTGGATTTGACTGTGTAACATGGGAAACACTGGCATGGGACCACTCAGCATGGTGTGCCCACATCAGAAAGGGTGCTGTGCTCTGTGAGCAAAGCAGAAATGAGACAGCATAAAGGAAACGCAGGATGCACAGATTTGGGATATCCACCCCAAATATTCACAGGGACTATCTGTGCCCAACCTACCACAGGTAGCATTTCAAGCTCGTATTGGTCTGATCAGTCACAGTTGGACACGCTGAAATCTCACTTTATCATGGTGATGTCATTTTGGTCCTCTTTGAAGATGAAGGACAATAACCAACCAAGTGCAGACCTAGTTATACAGGGACTGTACAGAGGCTGAAAGAGTATAAATGATTTAGCAAATATTTCAGTATAATTCTAAATTGTTTTTCCAAAATGACTGTACAAATCATGGCTCCACCTGCAGTGCATCATGTGCGCAGTGCATTACCAATATTTGTAATTTTCTCTTTTGGCCATCTTCGCCAACCTGATCCATATATGAGGTAATATCTCAAGGTACTTTAATTTGCATTTCTCTATTAGTGATTTAAAGCACTTTTCATATGGTCGTTGATAGCATTGCTTCCTTTGAAAACTTCCTTTTCTTAGTTTTTGACCATTTAACTATTAGGGAATAGCTCTTAAACTTAAATCAGTTCTTCTTATATTTTGCATATGAAACCTTTATCAGAAGAGCCTGCTACAAAAACATTCCCATTTAACTCTTTCTTTTTCTAATATTAGCTGCACTGATTTAAATAGGTTCCCCTTAAAGATTATGTAATACAATTATTCATTTTATGTTTCATGATCCTTTTTATCCCTTGTGGGCTCATTATCCTTCCTTTGCTCATAGATCTGAAAGATAATTTCTTCCTTGCTCCTTTATTTTGCTTAGGATATAGGTCGTATAGTCATTTGGAACTTATTTTAGTGCATGGTATGAGGTGTTGGTTTATACCTAATTTCTGCTGGACTGCTTTCATTTTTCCTAACACCTTTCTATTATTTAGTAAGTAGAGAGTGCATCTTTTAACGTATTGTTAAGCCCAATGCAATTGTCACTGCTGATACATTAGCTTCTCAGTCTTTGCATCTCTAACTTAGTGACCATTATCTCTGCTTATGATATTATCTTTACCCCTCTGGCTCTGGCTGATCGGTGGAAATCATGGTAACCAAAACTCTCTCACATCCATCTCTTGATCTTGTCTAGTACTTGCTATGTCTTATGCTATTTGAATCTACACTCTTACAAATGAAAAAGAAAATGAGCCTTTTTGAAAATGAACCCTTTTGTAACATCTCACTCCTCCTGTTGATGCTAGGGTGTGTCCTGAAATCCTTCCTACAATGCTTGCCCCTAGCCAAGTACATACAAGTAGGGTTGGAAGGCACCCCCAGAGCTGAATCTATTCTTTTCTCCAATTCTCACTCAGGCTTCTATTGCTGTTGTTAAAAGTTGATGCTACCAATGCTAAGAATGGTGTCCCATTCTTTTCCAAAGGCTCTAAAAGACTCTAAAAGAACAATAGTTTCTGTGTGTGTATATATATATACATATATATGTGTGTGTATATATATACATATATATGTGTGTGTATGTATATATGTGTACACATATGTGTGTGTATATATATATATATATCATATTTGCTGAATTTTTATAAAGAAAAAGCTAAGGAAAAGAAAGACTAGAAAGCATCAGCATCAGGATAGGAAACTAGGGTGGAAAAAATGGTGGGTTGGTTGGTTGTTATTCTTTGTCTTTGAAGAGGACCAAAATAACATCACCATGATAAAGGGAAATTTTAGTGTGTCCAACTGTGGCTGATCAGACCAATGTGAGCTTGAAATGCTTTACCACAGGTTGGGGATAGATAGTCCCTGTGAATATTTGGGGTGGATATCACAAATTTGCGCACACTGCATTTAATTTGTGCTATCTCAATTATACTTTGCTCAAAGAGCACAGCACCCTTTCTGATGTGGGCATGCCATGCTGAGTGGTCCTGTGCCAATGTCTCTCATGTTGCACAGTCAAATCCAAAGTTCTTGAGAGAGAACTTGAGAGTGTCCTTGTATCATCTCTTCTGGCCACCATGTGATCTCCTGCCCCATGCAAGTGGCCAACCCGTCAGAGTTGTGCTCTCTGAAGCACAGTTTGAATACTTGGCAGTTCAGTTGGAGCAAGGACTTCAGTGTCTGGTACCTTATTCTGCCTGGTGATCCTCAGAATCTTCCTAAGACAGTTCCAATGGAAGTGATTAAGTTTCTTGGCATGGCACTGGTAGACTGTCCATGCTTCACAAGTATATAACAATGAAGTCAGCATAACAGATCTGTAGAGCTTCAGTTTGGTAGTCAATCTAACACCTCTTTTCTCCCACACTTTGCTTTGGAGCCTTCCAAACACTGAGCTACCTCTGGAAGTGCGTGCATCAACCTCATTGTCAATGTGTACATCCCTAGAAAGTACACTGCCAAGATAAGTGAACTTATCCACAGCATTCAAAACTTCTCCATTTGTTGTAACTGAGGATTCCATGTATGAATGGTGTGGTTGTGGATGGTGGGCACCTGTGTTTTCTTGGTGTTAATTATTAGGCCAAAATTAGCACAGGAAGCAGAGAATTGATCCATATTCCATTGTATCTCAGCTTCAGAGGCTTCATTGAGTGCATAATCATTTGCAGACAGAAAATCATGCACCAACACTACTTCTACTTTGATCTTGGCTTATAGCCTTTTCAAATCGAAGAACTTGTTGTCAGTATGGTAGTTGAAAGCATTTGTTAAGATGGTTGAAAAATCATGCTAAAAGACACAGGAGCAAGCACACAGCCCTGTTTCACTCCATTGGTGACTGGGAAGGCACAAGAGCATTGTTCATTATCCAGAACCTGGGCAAACATGCTATCATGAAACTGGCATACAATATTGATGAACTTCACCAGGCAACAAATTTTGACATAATTTTCCATAAACCCTCAGGACTAATAGTGTCACAGGCCTTGGTCAGATCTACAAACGTTGTGTACAGACCTCTGTTCTGCTCCTGGCATTTTTCCTGGTGTTGTCAGGCAGCAAACATCATATCGACTGTTCTTCAGCCCTTTCTGAAGCCACACAGGCTCTCAGTTATATGACCATCTTTCAGGTGAAGGATCAATCTTTTAAGGAGGACTCTAGCAAGAACTTTGCCAGAAATGAGTAAGAGAGAGATCCCCCCTGTGATTGTCACAGGACAAACTATTCCTTTTATCCTTACAGAGATGGACAATGGAGGCATCATTGAACTCCTGCGGGATAACCTCCTCTTGCCATATAAACTGGAAAATTTCAGTCAGCTTTTGTATGAGCTATGTTCCCCCTACCTTGTAAATCTCAGCTGGAATAGAATCAGCACCAGGTGCTTTGCCACAAGAAAGGAGCCTAATGTCCCTCAAAACCTCTTCTTCATTTGCAAGTTCAGCTAAGGAGGGATTGACTTCAACCTGAGGAAAATGGTCAGTGGCCTCAGCATTGATTGATGATGGTCTGTTGAGAACACTATGGAAGTCTTCAGAACATCCCTCTAGTATCATGTTCTTATCACTAATCAATGTGGCTCCATCAGCACTGAGTAGTTGTGATGTACCATAAGTTTTTGGTCTACAAATACTTTTCAGGAAACCATAAAAGTGCTCTGGATTGTTACTATCAGTATGAAACTGAACTTCATCTGCCTTCTTACTGAGCCAGGAATCTGTATTTCCCTAAGCTTTCCTTGTACTTTGCTATCGATGGAATTAAATGCTGCCTTCTTAGAAGTGGATGAACTATCCTACTGGTAAATTCTGTGGAGTTCTTGTTTTTCATTTAGCAGCTTCTGGATTTCCCCCTCATTTTCATCAAACCAGTCTTGGTGTTTGTGAGTGTTCTGACCCAGATGAACAAATGCAGTGCTGTACACCACTCCTTTTCTGCTCCACTGTTGCCAACTGTGTATTGGCTCAACTTTCCCTACAAGTTAGCAACACAATGTTTACACTCAGAGAAGAGCTCTAATTTATTGACATTAATTTTTATGGTAGTCATTTTGCTTTGGGAGCAGCGCATTTGATGAATCTGAATATCTAGCTTGGAAAGAATAAGTCTATGATCAGTCTAGCATTGTGCACCACACATTGCCTTTGTTACTCTCACATCTTGTCTGTCTCTTCTCCTTACAATCACATAATCTATTAGATGCCAATGTCTGCTGCGAGGGTGCATCCATGAAGCTTTATTGCTTTTAGGTAAATGGAAGATAGTGTTGGTGATCAGAAGGTCATATGATGCACAAGTCTTCAGCAGTAAATGACCATTGCTCTTGCTATTTCCAACTCCATTCCTCCCTAGGACACCCTGCCAAGTCTGGTGGTGTGAGCCTACTCTAGCATTAAAGTTGTCCAGAATTATAAGCTTGTCCTCTTTTAGCACATTGACAATAAGGGTCTCTAGGTCTTCATAAAATTTTTCTTTGACTTCATCAGGGTTTGTCACGGTGGGAGCATAGGGACTGAAGATAGTGGTATGGCATTTTCCTGTGAGTGGCAATTGCATTGTCATGAGACTGTCATTCACTCCTTTTGGCAGGCATAGTAGCTTGCTGATTAGATTAGTTTTGATTGCAAAACCCATGCCAGCTTCATGGCCTTCCCTTTCGCTGTGCTCACTCTAGAAAAAGTTGTATCCAGCTCCAATTTCAGTAAGCTGGCCTTCATTTGTCAACCTTCTTTCGCTCAGGGCTGATATTTGGATGTGATACTTGCTGAGTTCTCTTGCAACAAGAGCAGTTCTCCTTTCAAGTCTACTGGATTTTGTGTTGTCTCTTAATGTGTGCACTTTCCATGTGCCAGTGGTGAGTAGAATCATCTTTGCAGATGTTTTTGTACATTTTGTATATTTTTTTTGGTTTTGACCACACAGTGGGATTCCCCACCTGCTGGGGTAATCAGGCCAGGGTTGGGTAAACAGAGAATGTTTAGGGTGCCTTTTCTTGCCCCCTTCCTCACACCAGAAGGTGAACAGTGTGATTCTTAAAAGGCTGCTCAGACACTCAGGGGGCTGCTGAGTCCCACTGCTGCTTCCAGTGAAAAATGACCCTATGGCCTGGGCTCCCTGTGTGCAGGGTTGTGACTACAGCTCCCAGCACATCCACACCTGCTGCTTCATCATTTGCCTGTAGCCACAGGACTTTGAGGCATAATAGTGAAGTGGTGTGGGTGATGAATTTTGATTCATGCGTAAATTGGATTTAAGTGAGACAGAGTTGCACCAAGTCATCAGCCTCACTCTTTCCTCTTGAGTCATCATAGCCCAGTGGCAGGACAGAGTCAAGATGGCTGATGATGGCTCAGGATGCAGTGGATACATCCTGGTGTCTTTGATGTCTCACCAAGCTCTAAGTGATCCACATCACCTGTTTCATCTGCCTTCATGGCTGTTGGAACAAATTGTTCTCCTCTGCCCATTCCACCAGAGAAAGTCTTCACATATTTGGGGTAGACACCCCCCTAACTCATCAATGGGTTTGAGAACCCTTGGTTACCCTCAACCTGGTTTGGCCCCTCTGCCAACATGGTTTACCAGGTTGTTGCCTCTCCACATGCTGCAGCTTCTTGGAGCCAAAGGTTAGAGTAGGTGGAACAACTGGACACTAAAGGTGGAAGGAGCCCCAAAAAGGGCTTGGCAGCCTGGCTGGTCCTCCCTGAACACTCCCGACACCCCAGGGTGGGAAAAATACTATTAGTGAGAAGGAATAATGCCTACTTAAAGAGATTATGGAAGAGGAATTAGGAATGAAATAGGGAATATAAATCACTAGGTAACAGAGAGACAGACACACACAGAGAGACACAGAGAGAATTAGAGAAAAAGAGACAGACACAGAGAAAGAGACAGAGTTAGAGAGAGAGAAATAGGGGAGAAGAAGGCTGATAGAACATATGACTGAGAGAGAAGAAGGTAATATGAATGGCATGAAGAAGAGATAATTCCTCAGAAACACAGGTTGGGGTGGGTGGGAAAGAGAACAGCATTCTAATCTATCAAAACTGGGCAAATATCACTTAAACCACCTGTGCCTTTCTGACTTGGGTGCCTGAGATCATGTGAGTGGTTTGATGTGCCCTGATACACTTGGATCACTGACCAGATACGTTTCCAGTTGGAGACAAAGGGCTGAGTCCTGAGAAGCTAAGTGCCAATCAGGTTTTGTGAGGTGAGAAAGCTTCACTAGGGAATCCTTTAGGGATGATGGGGCAGAAGGAAGTTGTGTGGGGACGAAGCTGTGTCACCAGGAAATTGTTTCAGGAGACTGCCGTCCTATCACACCCCAGGAAATAAACTACTTGCCTAATACCTAAAATCTCTATTCTAATGTAAGAGTTGACATCCATTATCTGTAAAGGAATATCAAAAGATCTTATTGAATAAAACTATTAGATTCTAAGAGACATAAGTAAAATAACCAAGAATTACTTAATCAGAAAAATATCAGTCAAGTCTTTAGAATTCAAAAATTGTTTTTCTGAACTAAGAAAAGAAATGGGAATGTGAACGAATATAGAATAAAAGATTTAACCAAAATGAGGACAATTCTGTTGAAATGTCCAAAACTTATAGCTCAGAATAAAATGCGGAGTTCACACCAGTCATGTTAACCCTTAGGGATTTCTCATATAAACATTATACTCTATATTTTTATTCTCCCACCTAGGGTTTCTCCTGGCTGATGTCAAATTCAGCTCATGTCTGAGTCTTTGTAACAAAGAAAAAAAAGGACTGTCAGCTTTCTTTCAAGCGTCAGGAAAACAAAATATTAAATATAGGGCAAATTTCATTTAACCTGACAAAAATTCGCAAGAGATTCATACCTAAGACTATAAGGGATTAAGACAAATTTGCTTTTCCTCTTTATTGAAGCCCTCTCCTTCAGAGACCTATATAGTCTTATAAACTTACGGTATGCTTTTGGGTAAACTTCTCTCCCTGATGGGGAAAGACTTGGAGTTTTTAGAGTCAAGAAACTCAACCCTATGGAAAACCCTACCTCTCCAGGCATCTGTATAGTCCTCTTGACCACAATGAACTGGTACTGCCAAAGGTCAACCTTGTTAGAAAGTTAACTAACTTTCTTGTACCTCCACAGTCCTAATAACTTACAATACCAGTGAAGAGAAAATTCCAGGTTTACTTCTCTACTTAAGAGTTCTGTCTTTTGATGCTTTACGTCCAGTTCTTACTTGGGGCAGCAGAGTCACTGCTAGTCTAGGAACTGCTAGTGGCCAATTGCCACTTGCTACCTATATGAATTCTAACAATACCAGGAGTTCTTCCTTATTGCTTTTATTTTCTGTCAGCTCATTGTCTGATGGTTCAGAGTGAGTGTAAATAAATAGCAATTGTTTCTGTTCCATCCAGAAACAGGATTTTCCCCTTTCAGATCTATTCTTTCTTTTTTGTTTTTAACAAAGTTTATTAGAGATTCACCATACAGAGTTGACTCTTAAGGACCATTTGTGACTCAGTTAGACAGAGTCCAAACTGGATGGAATCTGAGCCTCTGTTCTTTTATGAAGGCAAGGTAGGCCATCTTTTGCCTCAATTCTTAACTAGTCTTTAATTACTGAATGGGCCTCGCCTCAGACAAACTGAGACCTGGGAAAGACCTTAGCTAAGGCCGAGGTCTCTCACAGCATCCAGGGCCATCAACAATCATATTGACCTATGTCTTGTCACTGGATTCTGATGACTCTGGAGAAAGAGAGTGAGGCTGATGACTTACATAGCCCTGTCTCACTTAAATCAGTTCACTTACAAATCAAGATACCATTGGTCCTCTTTGAGAACAAAGGACAAAAACAATTGTTCTGTCACCTCTAAGCCATGAAATTCTCTCTCTTCCTGACAGAGGATGCCATGTGATTTCTTTGTACGTATGGTTCTCTCATGCACATGGTACTTGGGGAAGGATGAATGTTGTGTGGCTTATGAGATTTCCTTTCAGAGAATGAAGTAAATATACACATGATCATCTCCTCTCTATCCAGCCTCTGAGATCTTGGGTAGCAGATCTTTTCCTGATCTCTGTGCTCATTGTCTTTGCTCTCAAATTTAAAGCAAAATTTTAGTTTATAAACCAGGTACATGATCTGGTCATGAACCTATCAATGGTCTATGATTCATTGTCAATAGGGCAGGGGAGAATAAGGAGAAAGAAAGGAATGCATGTTTTATCAAAAAGTTGTACTTGTCAAAGGGCAACTAGATGGCACAGTAGAAAGAGTGCTGGGCCTAGAGTCAAGAAGACATCTTTCTGAGATCAAATCTGGCCTCAGACACTTCTTAGCTGTGTGACCTTGGGCAAATCACTTAACCCTATTTGCCTTAGTTCCTCACCTGTAAAATGAACTGGAGAAAGAAATGGTAAACCATTCCAGTACCTTTGCCAAGAAAACGTTAAATGGAGTCATATAGAGTCTGACATGACTGAAAAATGACTGAACAAGAAGAAATTCTTGCCAAGGAAATTTTGTACCTTATTGAGGGTTTATCATTAATAACTGAGCAAGAATTTATCATGGAATAATTTGTATCTTTCATGAGGAAATATTATCAATGCCATAACAAAGATTTCCTCATTGGAAGGCATTGAGGGGTCTTGAACTTTGCAGAAAGAGACTTTGTTATTAATTCCATAACACAGTCCTTATCAATTGGGGCAATACATGACTAGGCATACCCACTACATTTGCACAGTGGGCAGACTAGCTACAAGTCTTCTAAAATAAATAAAACAGATGAGCTATTTTGAGTGCTTTAGTCTAGAAATAAGAATCTAGTTGGAAATAAATATTATCACTACTTATAAACATATGAGTATATATGAGTGCATATGTAGATATGTGTGTATATGTGTGTATATATGTATATATTACATATATATGTATATATTAAGAAAATGTTTTTCTATTCTCTGTACTTTTAAATCCTTGGCTCTATTACTCTGACATTGATCTAATCATGAATATCTATGCTATTTAATTACAATAAAAAAGCCTACATTGCACTCTAGATGGTAGATGCACGTTTTTCCCTCTTTGGTCACCTGCCAGTTCTCAAAATTATAGCAGTGAGAAGAAATGCAAATGAAGGCAGCGCTTGACAGCTAAACATAATGGAAGGCATGGTCCACATTTGAAAAGTTACCTTAAAATAAAAGGTAGTATATATAAAATCACTTCTTTAAGGTCACCTATGGCTTTGAATTACAGCTCTGAAGAATTTCCAATTTAGTCATTATAGAGAAAGAAGCCAAAATAAGGATCATATAATTTGCTGGAAGGAAGACAGAATTTCCTTCATTATAGGTGTATGATCTTATAAATTAGTAAGAATCCTACAACAGTCATATTTATTAAATAAAGCATTGTAAACACAACTGAATGCTCTCATCTCAATTTTTGTTACTAACACATTTGAAAATATTTATGTCTATTTAGTTCAGTTCAGTATAACTTTGTTAAAAGCTTATTACTCCAAGGCATTGTTTTAGGTGCCAGAAATACCAAGATGAAATCAAACATCTATTGTTCCAAAGGAGTTTTCAATTTGTTAGGGGTTGTACTATGAATGTTTTATGTGCATGGTGCATACATGTAAATATATAAAAATGCATATATCTATACATACACACATATGTGTATAGTATCTATAATGTCTATATAGATTTGTGTTTATTATAGATATGTGTTTTAACACGGGGCATCCCAAAAGATTTATTGTAGTTTTAAACTTTAGTAGACACCTTGTATATTGGAAATGAAAGAATCTATGGAGAAATGAGAGCAGGGGTTCTAGAAATAGTTGAAGTGAGGACTAATAGGTGAGGGGATCAGGAGTATCTTAATGAAAATGTTTCCAACTGAGCTATGACTTAATAACAATTTTGAAAGGCAGAAATGAGAAGAAAATTCCTGCACAAGAGGCAGCTTTTTGTGACTATGTGCTGCCATTACAGAATCACAGAACCATTAGATTCCAAAATTGGAAAAGAACTACCACCTAGACCAACCCACACCAGCAAAGAATTTCCGTTACATTATACTTGATAAGAAGCATTCAAGGCTTTGCTTGATCAGCTCCTGTGAAAAGGAACCTATTTTTGAAGGCCACCTATTCAACTTTTGGATAGTTTTGATTTTTAGGAAAGTTTTCTTGACATCAAACCTAAGTTTTCTTCTTTTCAAATTCTACCTGTTATTCCATGTTCCACTCTCTGAAGTCAAGTAGTTCAAGTGTAATCTTTATTCTATATTCAACAGCCCCTCAAACACATGAAGATAGCTATCAAATTATTTCTAGGCCTTCTTTTTTCCATTTCATCTGATCCTCATGTGGCATGGATAGGAGAACTGATACATGATAGACATAATAAATGCTTATTCTTTGATTGATTGATCTATTCAGTACAGTCACCTACAATAGCCACCTACAAGGGCTATCCATTCCACATGGGTAACCCCAGCCTCAGAGTCTGAGTGTGATCTGAGGCAGGTAAACTTGGAGAAGTGCTACATGAAAAGCAACAGATTATTTAACCTTCTCCAGCCCCTCAGTACTTTTCTTATTCTCCATATTCTCAATCTTTCAAATATTACTGTAAATGATTCAGTTCTTTCAGTTCCTAAGAATGTAATGCATTTGAAGCAGGTGAGATGAATATATCATCTCCTTTTTATCTCCTTGCTTTTTGGAATATTAACCCCCATTAGCTATTTTTGCTTTGTCCCTTTCACTCTGTCATTCTCCTTGAGAGAGAAAATGATAAAAAAAAGCTCCAAAATCATTTCTATATCAATTATTATCATGCCATTCCACCCCAAGAAATAGTCCTGTTTCTTTTATTGATTCTACTCTTTCCCTCAGTTTAACAAAACCTATCTTTGCTGTCCTTAATTATTTTTACCAACCTTAACTTATTCTGAGTTTTAACATTCCTGACATTGTTACACTTTTGTATTCATCTTCTGTTGCTTTCCCTTACATCTTTTTCTGTACAGAGTTCTCTCTCTTCCCACACATGCCAACTTCTATTTTTTCCTCCTTGTTGGAATTGTTTCTCTGTGTTTCTTTAGAATTTTGTTCTTGAGAATTTCCTATATCTCTGTAGTTGAGTTCCCCTATAGTATGTCAAATCCATCCAGTTCTACCTGTTTTGACTCTGAATCATGGAAAGCTGCTCCTAAGATCCAGGATTTTCTTTAGTCCATACTCTAATAATGTTCACATTTTTCCAAATTTTCTCTCATTACCTTCTAGCAATCATTTCCTCTCGGAGAAAATGAGATTAGAATTTGCTTTGTCAGTTCCTCACTGTTTGAATAACCAAATTATTATATAAAGAAGGACAAGAGGATGCTTGCCAATGTTTTTGACACAGATAGATAGAAGATAAATAGATAGATAGACAGATAGATAGATAAGGAGAAAAAGAGAGAGGCAGAGAGAGGGAGACAGAGAGAACTCCTCTGTCTCTCTGTGTGTTCATCTGAATGTCTAAATAATTGAAATCCCCAATCAGTACTCTTTCAGGCTATTTCCTCTTTCTGTCCTGTGATCTCACTTCAAAATTATTAACTTGTCCCTTCTTTTGGCTTTTCTGCTTCCTTTTAGGTTGTGTCTTCACCCATTAGAAAGTAAGCTCGAGGGCAGAACTTACCTTTTTTTCCTGCTTGTATTTATGTTCCTGGTTCATGGCACATAGTAAGTACTTAAGAAATGTCTATTTTATTACTTGACTTACTTAAATCCCTCTTTTTCAGGAATCAGTTTGTTTGACTCCTTCATTCTTATTCTCTCACTATCAATTCAATCAAATTCTGTCCAAATAGAGACACAATTATTGTGTTTATTATATTCAAGTCACTGAGCAAGGTGCTTAAAGATAGGACAAAAATGGAAAACCATACTTGCCCTCAGGGTGCTTCCATTCTATTTGATATGCATATATATATATATATATATATATATATATATATATATATATATGTAGGTATGCATATGTAAACACACACACATATAAGCACATATATGTGTATGTATTTCTTTGAAGAGGGATATAACAATTAACAACTAGAGGAATCAGGAAAAGGTTCCTTAAGGAAGTAGAATATACACTTAAACCTAGAAGAAAGTTAGGGATTTCAAGAAGTGGAACTGAAAATAGAGAAGTTTTTTGGCATAAGGGGTAGGGTGGGTAACTTCTGTGGAGGCATAGAGAAGAGAGGTAGAATGGAGTTTGGGGATGAGCAAATGGGTGATTTGGGTTGGAGCAGAAATGTGCAATAAGCTTGTGAAAGTAGATTTGAGTCATATCATCAAGAGCTTTAGATGTCAAACTGAGAAGTTTGACTTTTATCCTAGAGGCAATAGGAAGGAGTAAAAGATTTTTGAGCCAGGGACTGATACAGAATGGATCCATCCTTGAGAAAGATAATTCTTGGTGCTCATGCGGTTCTTGTTGTTGTGTTAATCCTCGTTGCTGAAGAAGACCATGCCATCAGAAAAATGATGACATGACTTGTACTTGACTTTGTTTTGAGTGAGGGAGGGCTGGGCAGGTCACCAGCTGCACTTCTCCTCCAGAGCCATCTGAATCCAGTGACCAGATATTCATCAGGATGACTGGACATGACCCAGGATGCACTGGGAGATGTTGGGTTCTTTAGGAAAAAGTCTATTCAGGTACTCACTTAGGGTGAGGTAACGCCCATTCATTGAATAGGCCATGCCATGGCTACTTCTTAAACATGTCCATGAGGAGAGAGGTGATGAAAGCATAAAACAATGGCCGTGTGACTACAAGAAATGTTTTTTGAGGTATAATCAACAAACCTTAACTGTTGATTGGATATAGAGCATAAGGGAAAAAGGTAGATTCAGTGGCGATGATAAAATTGGAAACCTGACTGACCAGAAGAATGCTAGAAACCTTAACACAAAGAAAGAAGTTCAGAGAAGAGGTTGAGTCCATGGGAGTGGCATGTTACATTTAAAATGTCTATTGAACGTTCAGTTTTAGATGCCTAACAGACCATTAATGATGCAGTAGTGGATCTCATGAGAGACATTTGACTGGATGGATAGATTTACATATCATCTGCATAGAAATGATAATTAAAACAATGAAAACTTATGAGATCACTAAGTGAGAAGGCATAAGGAAAGATATCCCAGGATAGAGTTTTGCAAAATACTCACACTCAGGGTAACGTGGATGAAGATCAGGCAAAAGAGACTGAGGAAAAAGGAAGAGAACTGGAAGAGAGTTTTTCCATGAAAACTAAAGGGAGACAAATATGTGAGTATTTGTTCACAAGGAGAGAGTGGATAACAGTGTAAAAATAACATATGAAAGCTGTCAAGAAGTAGAACTAGGTCAATTGAATTTAACAATAAAGAACATGCTGGGGGAGGAGCCAACATGGTAGAGTAGAAAGACTCACATATGCTAGCTCTGAATCCACAGCCCATAAATTTCCGGTAAAAAGAACTCCCCACAAATCTGGAGCAGTGGAAGCCACACCACAATGCAGCGGAGGAGATTTCCGTTCCAGAGAGTCCTGAAAAACTAGGACCAAAAGTTCATCACGCACCAGACAGTGGAGCCCAGCCCTGGCCGCGTGGCCCCGAGAGAAGCAGATCCGAGCAGGCTTCAGGGACGGAACCTCCAGCTGCCACGAAGGTCCCTCCACCCACAGGTGCTAGAGGTCAGTGAGAGAGAATTCTGGGCTGGCTGAGAGGGGAGTGGGGTGTCCCCATACCTCGGGCCCCCTCGGGAGGCAGTGGTGGACAGGGGCTCCCGGAGCAAACAGGACCTCAGATCCATTACTGAAGATCTCCACATAAACCCCCTAAGGGAACTGAGCCTGGGAGGCAGCCCTGCCCCCACCCAAGCACCAGAACTTAAGCTCACATTGAATAGCAGCCATGCCCACCCACGAAAGCCTTGAGGCTGGGGAGCAGCATTTGAATCTCAGACCCCAAACACTAGCTGGGCAGATCTACGCAGGGTGGAGAGGAATCTCAGAAGTCAAGTAACTGGCTGGGAAAATGCCCAGAAAAGGGAAGGAAAATAAGAACATAGAAGGTTACTTTCTTGGTGAACAGATGTTTCCTCCTTTCCTTTCTGATAAGGAAGAACAATGCTTACCATCAGGGAAAGACATAGAAGTCAAGGCCTCTGTATTCCAAACATCTGAAATAGATATCCAATGGCTTCAGGCCATGGAAGAGCTCAAAAAGGATTTTGAAAATCAAGTTAGACAAGTGGAGGAAAAACTGGGAAGAGAAATGAGAGAGATGCAAGAAAAGCATGAAAAACGGGTCAATACCTTGGTAAAGGAGACCCAAAAAAATGCTGAAGAAAATAACACCTTGAAAAATAGGCTCACTCAATTGGCAAAAGAGGTTCAAAAAGCCAATGAGGAGAAGAATGCTTTCAAAAGCAAAATTAGCCAAATGGAAAAAGAGGTTCAAAAACTCACTGAAGATAATAGTTCTCTCAAAATTAGAATGGAACAGATGGAGGCTAATGACTTTCTGAGAAACCAAGAAATCACCAAACAAAACCAAAAGAATGAAAAAATAGAAGAGAATATGAAATATCTCATTGGAAAAACAACTGACCTGGAAAATAGATCCAGGAGAGGCAATTTAAAAATTATGGGACTACCTGAAAGCCATGATCAAAAAAAGAGCCTAGACATCATCTTCCATGAAATTATCAAGGAAAACTGTCCTGAGATTCTAGAACCAGAGGGCAAGGTAAGTATTGAAGGAATCCATCGATCACCACCTGAAAGAGATCCAAAAAGAGAAACTCCTAGGAACATTGTGGCCAAATTCCAGAGTTCCCATGTCAAGGAGAAAATATTGCAAGCAGCTAGAAAGAAACAATTCCAGTATTGTGGAAATACAATCAGGATAACACAAGATCTAGCAGCTTCTACATTAAGGGATCGAAGGGTGTGGAATAGGATATTCCAGAAGGCAAAGGAACTAGGACTGAAACCAAGAATCACCTACCCAGCAAAACTGAGTATAATACTTCAGGGGAAAATATGGTCTTTCGATGAAACAGAGGACTTTCAAGCATTCTTGATGAAAAGTCCAGAGCTGAAAAGAAAATTTGACTTTCAAACACAAGAATGAGAAGCATGAAAAAAGCAAACAACAAAGAGAAGTCATAAGGGACTTACCAGAAGTGAACTGTTTACATTCCTGCATGGAAAGACAATATTTGTAACTCTTAAAACTTTTCAGTATCTGGGTAGTTGGTGGGATCACACACACACACACACACACACACACACGTACATGTGTGCATGGACACACACACATACACACATGCATGCACACACAGAGACAGAGAGCACAGACTGAATGGAATGGGGTGGGATCATATGTTAAAAGAAATTAAGGTAAATGGTGAGAGAGAAATGTAGTGGGAGGAGAGAGGGTGAAATGGAATGGGGTAAATTTCTCATTCAAGAGGCAAGCAGGAGACTTTTTGGTGGAGGGAAAAAGAGGAGAGCTGAGAAAAAAAACATGAAGTTTACCCTCATCACATTCCACGAAAGCAAGAAATAAAATGCACACTCATTTTTGTATGAAAACCTATCTTACAATACAGGAAAGTGGGGGAGAAGGAGATAAGCAGGGACGGAGGGATGATGGAAGGGAGGGCAATGGGAGAAGGGAGCAATTTGAAGTCAACACTCTTGGGGAGAGACAGGATCAAAAGACAGAATAGAAACAATGGGGGGCAGGATAGGATGGAGGGAAATATAGTTAGTCTTACACAACACCACTATTATGGAAGTCATTTGCAAAACTACACAGATATGGCCTATATTGAATTGCCTGCCTTCCCAAAGAGAGTGGGTGGGGAGGGAGGGATCGGGAGAATTTGGAACTCAAAGTTTTAGAAACAACTGTTTAGTATTGTTGTTACTACTAGTAAATAAGACATACAGTTAATGGGGAATAGAAAGTCATCTGGCCCTACAGGACAAAAGAGAAGATGGGGACAAGAGAAGGGAGGGATAATAGAAGAGAGGGCAGATTGCTGATAGGGGCAATTAGAATGTTCAGTGTATTGGGATGGGGGAAGGGGATAAATGGGGAGAAAATTTGGAACCCCAAATTTTGTGAAAATGAATGTAAAAAGTTAAATAAATAAATTTATTTAAAAAAAAAGAACATGCTGGAAACTTTGGAGAAATTTGAGGGAAGGTGCAGTCTAGAAAACATTGCAAGACCTTGAGAAGTGAGTCAGAACAAAAGAAGTAGATGTATCTGGCATAGATGGTTTTTCTAGTATTTTGACTGGGGTTCAGCTGGTAAATCTTTAACATTTGTCTCCAAAAAAAGTACATTGAACACACTTTAAAGTTTAATTAGCATTATTAACGTTTTTTCCATCACTTTCTTAAATCCAGACAATCAATAAAACAGTGACTGAAGTATTAATTTCCTTGCAGATTTCTAAGGTGGAAATCCTCACATTGAAAAGTTTACAAACAAAAGTTTACTTGCCAATTGAATTGAGCTGGGCCTAGTAAACCCTTGAATATGATAGGACAGTTTCAGTAGGTGGCAGGTTTTTTTGGTGGAGGGGGAGGGGTGACTTGGACATAAACAGCAGAAAGAGATGAAATATTATGGAAACATAGAAGAGCATGCAAAGAAGAGGACAAATGGTAGAATCAAGGATAAAAGTAGAGATTTTGGCGTTGGAAAGCGGGAGTGACACTTCCTTCTTTGAGACAGGAGGAAATGAGAATGGAGGGTTATATTGAGTTTAAAGGTGTAGAATAGAGAAGAACAGAATATTCTTGATTGGTGGGCCATTCTTTTTGTACAAAGGAGGAAGTGACATACTCTCTTGAGAGAGGGAGTCAGGAAGGAGTGCAGAGGGCTTAAGGGGAGAAGACCATGTAGAAGTAGAGAAATTAATGGTGCGGATAACCCAGGGCTGAAGGTTTGTCATGTATGAGAACTGATAGGACAGACGGTCAAGGAATTCACTAGAGAGCATAGTGTACAATTGAGAGTTAACTAAAAGTCAAAATTGTGAAGTCACAAAAATGTGACCAAAGCAAAGGTAATAGACTGGAAGAAGATGGAAACAGGGGGGCTTGTGGAAAAGGATCTAGGGTCAGGAACAAGGGTAATATAGAGAAATGGCATGAACTTCAACGGAAGAAAGAATGTTGAGTCATAACAGAAGAATCAGGATCTGGAAATATCAACAAATAGCAAAGAGTATGTCTATACCTCCTTATTCAAAGGTGCTGGGGAACATAAGAGAAGATGCATCCTGTACTAGAAAGAGTGACTGGCTTCCACACTTTTTTATGAGGTCTTCTGGATTTAATTGAATTCATAAAGATAGAAGGAACATGATAGGAAGAAGTCTAAAATGAAAGAGCTTGTTGACGGTGAAATGAGAATTCCACTAAACAATGGAAAGAGAGCAAAGAAGGTTTGAACTCGGGAGGGATAAGTTGAAGTGGAAAGTGAGAGAATGGGGTGGTAGTAGTAGTAAGGCAAGTGAAGTTTTCCTTTAACAGGCTTTAATGGGGTTGAGAGAGGAGAAGGTAGGATCTTGCTATTCAAAGAGTGAAGATATAGGGCATTTGATCTGGATTCTCACCCTCAAGGGTTGTGTAATCACAGAAGATGACAATAATTAGGCCTTTTTCAAGTGCAGGGAGGAAGGAAAATTTGATTAGTTACCTGGGTCTTTAAACTCACTAGAATTGGTTTCAAAAAATCTGACTGAAATTTACATTCACTATCAATTTTTTTTTAATCCCAAGATTGTAGAAAATGATACACAATTGGAAAGTTTTCTGCATGTGGGAACAAACTTTGGGGTCTACTGTTAAATATGTTCTCAATTATGAAATTTGGTTTCTGAGACTCTGGTCCTAGGTAAAGTCTGGATTCAACCATGGTAGCTTCTTCTCTGTCCCATTATGGTAATAATATGCTTTGTTGCAGTGAGTCAGGTCTTTGAAGCATCTTTAGGTGGTCTTTCTTGCCAGGATATTTTCTGATACTAATGATGGTATTTATTCTCCAAAGAACAGGAAGTTGCTTTTATGTACCAGCTGGTATTTGCTTTCATAGACCATAGAGTTGATTTCCTAAACCTTTCAATGATATTTCAAGAATTAAGGCCCCAACCCATCATATGCTCTTGTTCCTACCTCTACGATGAGGATATATTGCACAAGGCCAACTCAAGAGAGAGAAATCTTTTCCTCAGACTAGGAGCAGATTTATTGGCATCCATGTCTGGCCAACTCATGTTTTGTTATGATGAATGTTATGCTATATATTGCTTCGCTTTCTTAGCTGTAACTCTCATAGTGTAAATTAGTAATAACAAAATTTGTTAATCTACACATCCATCTAGCTGCTTGGATGAAATCAGGGCAGCTCTCCACTTTTGCAGATAGGGGTAGGGGTTATCGCATATGTTTGATACAAATCTAACTGAAGGTTAGCACAAGGGTGTAGCGTAAGACAGAGGAATTTTTTTTTAATGAGAGAGCAGAGATTTCAGAGGACACAGTGGAAGGGAATGTCAGAGGAAGGTAGGAACTGGGAAATGATGATAATGAGCTCAATAGGATTTTGATGAGATATTTCAGGTCAAAATTTGGTGGTGATTCAATCACCGAAATTACGGTACCAGGAGATGAGTTTGTGAGTCATTGCATAGGGGAAATATCCACTCATCACAATACTCAGCAGCTCAGAACTGGAGGCAGTAAAGTTGATGACAGTAGAGGCTGAGAAGGTTATATGGTGAAGGAAGCTGCTCATCCTGGGTAAAATATATTGAGGGCAGTTATTTGGTCTGCCATTGCTCGCCATCTTACCTTGTATGGTGGTATATGAAGGCAAGGAAAGGTAGCTTCACCTGTCTAAGAAGGTTTAGCTTCTATTTTGATACTGATTTTATATGAAATAGTAACGCTATTCATAACATAGAGAAATATCTGAGTCCTGAGAATTGTTATAGAAATAATAGTGATTTTGATGACAGTTCAGGAGTAGGTCATTTGTAAGGAGCCCAGAAATATTGATTCATGCAGATAATACAAATAAATGGTATTAACTGTGCCACATATCATTTCAAGCTGCAAAAATACCTACTGAATTCCAAGAAAGATTTGATCTGTAGGTAGAGTCTTTCATAAAGTAACATATATCCGTGTACTATATATATATATTTATTTCATAAAGTAACATATATCCGTGTACTATATATAAATAATTTGAAATTGCCTTGGAAATTTAATAAATAAACTCTAGTGTAACTTGAGTATTATCAGAGACTGACCTGTGACTAGAACACTGATCTGTAAAAAATTAAGAACATTTTTTTATTGGTCTCCATACCAAATATTTATACTTTTCAAGTTACATGAAATGAAAAGCTTTCAAAATATTAAAACCTAGCATAAAAACAACGAAATACACAGCTCAGTGAGAGGTAGGCTTGTAGTTAGGAAGACCTGAGTTCAAATTTTGACTTGGACACTTAATTAGCTTTGTGACTCTTGACAAGGCTCTTAATTGATGTCAACCTTGGTTTCTCCCACTATAAAATGGAGTAATAATATCATATTCTTCCACGGTCATCGTAAGAATCAAATGAGACCATACACACATGCATATATACATATGTATGTAAAATTTTTGCAAATCTTAAAGTTGCATTTAAATGTTAGCTATTAGATTTTTACTAGAATCATCCTATTGTTTTCAGGAAGGCTATAGAAGCTGAGCTGATGTTCCAGTACTTTTATTCAATTGCAAAAAAAACCCCTAAGTCATTTTATCCATTATCACAACAGGTTATGAATATTTAAAACTAATAACAACAGAGTAGAAACTTATCCTAGAACTATTTCTATCTGAACTGTATCAATTTTTTTTTTAAAAGAGAGAATGAGTTAATAATAACAATAGCTCATGTTTTTAAAGGAATTTATAGTTTCCAAAATGCTTTTCTCATGATAAACTAGGTTTCAGATTTCAAAGAATAAATACTCCCATTTTACAAATTCAGAAACTGAGACTCAGAGAGAGATAAAGTGCCTTCCCACTATATCATCACATTGTAAATGTCAGAGGTAGCACTTAAGGATAGGATTTTTTATCTGATATTCTATGTTCTCTGTCATATGCTATATTTCTAGTAAATAGAATCCTTTTTTCCCCTCAACATAGTAATACATCTACCCTCTTCAAAAAAGTCAAATCCCTCCATTAATATGGATATATTTTCAAATGTTACTCAGGTTGAAATGAAACAAAGTTGGAAAACTACTTAGGGAATTTATATTTATCCAGACAATTCAGCCCCTCCCATTCAAATAGACTTTTGTTGGTGAAATCCACTCCTTTTCCTGGGGGGAGGGGGCCAAAACACGTTGCAAAATGGACCACAATTATATTCTACTGTATATAATTAACAGTGATTTCTCCCCATCCCCCATTGTATGCCCAAAGGATTATAAAACGGTGCATACCCTTTGATCTAGCAATATCACTACTAGGTCTTTATCCCAAAGAGACCATAAAAAGGGAAAAGGACCTACATGTACAAAAATATTTATAGCAGTTCTTTTTGTGGTGGCAAAGAAATGGAAATTGAGGGAATGTCCTCAATTGGAGAATGGCTGAACAATTTGTGATATATGACTATAATGGAATACTATTGTACTATAAGAAATGATGGGCAGAAAAACCTGGAAAATCTATATTGTTCTTTGTTAGTCTGAGATTTGTTAATCTCTCTCCTTTATACCTATTTTCCTATTGCTATCAATGCTTCACATCTCAGGACTATGCAGAAAAAAAGCTTCAAGATCACTTTAAGGATTGGAATGGTCCCCTACCCATAGTTTTAAGCTCCAGAAGACCTCCTTTCCAGATTCCCTTGGGGATCCAGCAATAGTGCTATAGAGGTTCTGCCACATGAACCAGTATGGGTTGTTAATTATTAAGGCAATCTTGTTATTACTGAAATCATTATAGACTACTAAGATTTTTTTTTAGGTTATCACCAGCATTTTCCCACTCCACTCTGAGGGCTTTCTGTGGTGTTGAAATCATCTGAAATTCTCAGAAACTTTGCCTGTGGAGTTTAAGTTCTGGTAGATTTGCACATGAGCTTAGCAATGGTCTGTGAATCAATTGCAAACTGCAAATTTTGGAAAGGTTTGACCAACCAGAAAGTTGGTCAGCAAGTGATTTGTTTTTTAACTAATAACTTTTGATAAATATTTCATAAATTGAGGTCTTTAAGAATGTCAAAATATCATATGATTAGGAAGCAGACCTGGATGCTAATTCAAATTTTTCCATTTCTTGTTGTTCAGTCACGTCTGGCTCTTCATGACTCCATGGACTATAACATGCCAATGTTGTTGTTAGAGTTTTCTTGGCAAAGATAGTGGAGTGGTTTGCCATTTCTTTCTCCATTTTAAGCCTATGGCACCTGGCATTCTCAGGTGGTCTCCCACTTAAGTGCCAGGCCAACCCTCCTTAACTTTGGAGATAAGATGAGATAAGGGCTTGTTTAGTTCTTATGATCATGGACAATCTACTGACTCATGTAACATTGGAAAGTTATTTAAAATGGTATGTGCAATGCCAACCCAATAGGGTTATTTTATTATAAGGATAAAGTCTGATAATATATCATAGAAGGCTTTTAATTTTTAAAAATCATTAGAGAAATGTAAATCATTAAGAATGTGTTTTAAATATTGCCTGGGGTTCTTGAAAGTCATACCAGTAAAATACTGCTAGATTCTAAGAAATGCAAAAGATTTCTAGAATGGACCCAAAGACTAGCTTCACTCAATTACCAATCCAATCCAATTCAATAAATATTTATTAAGCACTTATTATGTGCTAAGCACAAATATAAAGAGAGTCCCTGCTTTTCAGTAGCTTACAATGTAATGAGGCAAAACAATATTCAGAAGGAAGCTGGAAACTAAGAGGGCATGGTAGTCTCTTGAGTTGAAGCCAAGAAGAGCAGTTGATCTACAAAGGGAGGCTTTGGAAGGAATTAATTGCTCCACCCTCTATCCTTTCAGTTAGCAGAAGTTTGCCAATAGATTGGCTACAACATTAAGAATTTGTTGCCTATAGTATTCTTGAAGAGCATTTGCTAAATGAAAGAGAATGTGATCTCTCAGAAGAAACTCATTATTTAAGGAGGGGGTCCAGGCAGACACCTCATCATTTCCCACTTGTCTGTAGGACTTCACCATGCCCCTTAGGCAGGTACCCTCCTTCTCTATTTTTGTCCTCCCCCTCTGCTTTTCAGTTTCTTTTTTTATATTGTCTCCCCTCATTTAACGGTGAGCTCCTTGAGGAAAGGGACTCTCTTTTACGTTTTTTTTGTATCTTCAGTGCTTTGGACAGTGCCTAACACACAGTAGTTCCTTAATAAATGTTTCTTGAATAACCCACAAGGAATGTTATTGCTGGATATAATCATTAATATCTTAAAATAGAAAAAGTATAAACCAGAAATTCAAACAGTAAAAAGAGTTCAAGGAGAAAATAAGGAGAGATAAGTAAGGAGATAGTAAGAGAGTACTTAGCTGTCCTTGAATTCAAGGTATATAAGTACCTTGATGACTGAAAGAACTGGCAGATGTGATTACTGAGTCACTGTCAAAGATACTTGAAAAGATAATAGTGAAAAGGAGAGGTAGTGCAACAATGGGAAAAAGCGAATTTTGTCCTGCTTTTCAAAAAAAGAAAATAACAATGGAACCTAGCAAATATATAGGCCAATGAGCTTGACTTTAATTGTTGGCAGAATTCTAGGATGTATTATTAAAGGTTGCACAGGTAAAACTCTAGAAAAGGGTCACAATGAGCCAGCATGATTTCAAGAGCTAGTCATTCCAGATTAATCTTATTATCTTTCCGACAGTATAAACTAGTAGAAAACAAAAATGGTATAGGTAGAGTTTACCTAGGTTTTAGCAACAAATTACTGAAATATCTCAAGCTGTTTTAGTAGAAAAGATAGAAAGATGTCAACTAGATGATATTAGATGTATTTGGAACTGGCTGAAGGGCTGAAATTAAAAAAAAAAGTAATCATTAATGGTTTGTTGTTAGCTTGGCAAGAGATCTCCAGCACATTGCCCCTGGGATAAGTGCTTGAACCTATACTATTTAGCATTTTCATCAATGATTTGGATAAAGACATAACAGTATGCTTATTAAATTTGTAAATGTGACAAAACTTGGAGGGATAAGTAAGAGTAAATAATTGTCAAAATAAAAAAGAGATCTTGACAGTCTAGAATATTGGGCTGAATCTAATAGGATGGAATTTAATAAGGATAAAAGTTCTGCTTCTGACACATAACCATGGTGTGATCCCATGCAGGTCACTTAACTTTTCATTACCCCAGGCAGTGCTCTAAGGCTATAAATTGGAGAGCTAGTGCTAATCTGCATTAGTAGAGAGATTTTCCTCATGCATTTCATATTCCAATTAAATCACAGGATTAATGAAAAAGGAAATTGTTGAACTTTGACTAAAAATATTTTGCTTCACAAGTAAAAAAAAAATGGCAAAATATGTCAGCTAATAAACATGTTAATAAACACCTACACTATGCCAGGTCCTGTTTTTTAAAAAGAGGATCTAAAGATTTCTGGGGACTGTAAGCTTAAATGAATCTGTGAGATATGGCAGGCAATAAAATTTGGAAGCTAAATTAAGAAAGGAAGAGGTAATAGTTTCCCTGTTCTCTACTCTGGTCAGATCATATCTATTGTACTGTGTTCAGTTTACTGATGAGCTCGAAATAATCCAAAGAAGGGCAGTACTTTGAGTACTTGCCATATAGATGGGTTGAAGGAGGGGATATTCTGTCCGGAGAAAACCTAGAGGGGATATAATTTCTGTTTTTAAGTGTTTGAAGGAGTGAATAGGAAAGAAAGATTCAATTTGTTTGATCCCAGAGATCCCAAGATCAGTGGATGGGTGCTGCAAAGAGACATCTTTGATATAAGGAAACACCTTCCTAACCACTGGAGCTGTCCAATAGTAGAATGGGCTTCTTGGGAAGGTAGCAGACACTTTCCTTTTATTAGAGATGTTCTAGTAGCAACTATAAGTCCCTTTTTTTGAGATATGCTGTGGTACAAGCTCTTTTGGAATATAGGTTAGATATTTCTTCCTAAAATTCTTCCAAACTCAAAAATTTTATGATTCTTTGAAACAGGAAAAGTAAAAAATAAAATGGTAATACTCACAAAGGACATTCACCTACCTTTTTCTGGTTGGTAAATCAGTTCACTGTGTACCATGTGAATAGTAATCAGGGCCATAAGCATAGATGTAAGTGGAATAAGGAAAACAAAATTTCTGGCCACTGATTGCTGGATGTAACATATTCCCAGAAAGGCAATAACTGCATTTAGATTCATCAGCCAATTGCACCTATGGTAAATGGAGAGACAAAAACCCAACATCCTAATGAGCCTAGTTTAGGTTACAAATAGTCATTCTAATGTTTTTGCACAAACGTGAGCAAGGAAGTGATTTAATCTGAAGGTTTAAAAGATTGTTTGCAAAGACTAGGTCCACTAAATGTATGTGCAGGGTATAACTTCAGTAATATATAATTTTCCTCATCTATTCAATAAACATAGTTCCAGTCTCATGAAAATACATAAAGCTTTGAGGGGATGCGTTTTCTCCTCTGGAAATGTTACTTAAGCAAACTCTTGTTCCAGAAGTTTTCCTTGGTAGGAGTTCCCCCTTTGCATCTAAGTTTATGCTTAGTAAGACAGAAAAAAAAGTAATAGAAAAGTCAGAAACATTGGTAAGCAGAGTTGGAGATGATACAGGGATAGAGTGCTGGGCCTGAAGTCAGGAAGACCTGAGTTCAAATCCTGCCTTACACATTTAGCAGCTATGTGACTATAGACAAATAAACTCTGTTTGCTCTCATTTCCCCTTCTTACTTCCCAGAATAGTTGTGAAATAGTAACTGTAAAGTGCTTAGCACAATGCCTGGTATATAATAAATTCTATGTAAATGTTAGCTAGCATTGTCATTATTATTTTAATAATAATAATTATTATAATTTTTATTATTTTATTTCCAAGTATTTTATTTACAAATGCCCCAGAATACCAGAATTAAACAAGAAGCAAACAGGGCATGAAAGGAAATTAATGACCTTTGAAAGACATCCTCATGTTATCTTTGTGAACTTTGTAAGCCGATCTAATTAGGTAAGTAGCCCTTAAATACTATGTGTTTCGAGGAAAATTTCCAGGTTCCATGAAAACATCTTTGTCTACGATATTCTCCCAAGTAATTGTTGTGGCACTAAATGAAATCAATAGAACTTCAAACTTTTAAAAAAATGAAATCATAGAATTTGAAGGGTTTTCTGAGGACCTTTTTATATGCCAAGAGGAATACCTTAAACCAGAATTTTCCAAACTACGGAGTGTGTCCCCTTGAGGGGGCACAAGGCCATTTTGGTGAGGGAAAGAGTTTGTGGAGTGCCAAATTATGGCCCCAAATGACTAGCATATTCAATTATCACTGTTACATATGTAGTGTGTGTGTGTGTTGCCACTGTAAGCTATATGTGTCTACATGTATCTGACCAGTTGTGGCTCATAAGGAGGATTGGTTAGGTATCTCTACTGTGTACTCTGACCATTCTTCTCTGAAGGAGACTTTAATTCCTGCTCTGGAGGAATACTCTCCTTTCCTCAGAAAGGAGGTATTGAGCTATAATTGTATTTATCTGTCTCTCTAAATATTGCCAGTTAAGGGAAGGGCAGCTAGGTGGTGCAGGGGATAGAGCATCAGTGTAGGAGTCAGGAGGACTTGAGTTCAAATCTCACCTCAGACACTTGGCACTCTCTGGCTGTGTGACCTTGGGCAAGTCACTAAACCCCAATTGCTTCAGCCTGGATCATCTCCAGTCATCCTGATGAATATTTGGTCCCTGCACCCAGATGACTTTGGAGGAGAAGTGAAGCTGGTGACCTGCACAGCCCTCCCTCACTCAAAACAAAGTCAAGGGCAAGTCATGCCATTATTTCTCTGATGGCGTGGTCTTCTTTGGCAACAAAGGACAAACACACACACACACACAGTTGAGGGGAAATAATTTCTAGGTTCTAGCTCTATTCTTGGTCACTATTCATTTAACAGGGAATGCTCTTAGCTATATACCCAAAGGATTGAATTCCTCCTCACCAAATGTCAATTGCATGAAGACCAACACACATAGTGAATACTAAATAAGCTTATTTATCCAAGCCTATGGCAAAAAGAAATCATAGAAGTTATACCAGTTAGAATACACCAGTTATTGGATTCTTCCACTGGGAAAGAAGCAAAGGAGAGACAGGGAGAGACAGAGAGAGAGACAGAGACAGGAGAGAGAGACAGAGACACAGAAACAGACAGAGACATAGAGAGAGACATACACATAGAAAGGACCAATCTCAGAAAAGGAAAATTCTCCAAAATATCTAATGCAACAAAATGGGAATAAGGACAAGATCAAGATTCTGGCTCCTCTATATATCAACTTCTTGCCAGAAGAAGTAAATAAACCTTCTGCCCTGAGGGAAATAGAAGGGAAAAACCTTGACTGCTTCACCAGAACAATTTTCTTTTTTATTCTAAAGACCTAGATAGTTACAAATATAAATGGATAAATAAGCAGCTCATTTGCCATGGATAAATGTGACATTTAGTTTTTCTTCATCTGAAAAAAGAAAGATTAATAGATTTCTTGTGATAATATATTGAAATAAACATTTTTATCTGAACATCATATTATGTTTTGACTAGAGGTTAAAAGAAAGGCTCCTCTGATTCATCAACATGATACCAGTTTTGTTACAATTCTTAATAGCTCATTTGTGTGAAATATGATTTTTCTTCTCTCAATGTAATAAAGACAAAATACTAGTTTTGATTAGTGGTTGAAAAACAATTATAGGTGGAAATGACATTGAGAAACATTTTAAAAGACTTTGGGCAAAAAGACTTTATTTATTGTATTCATATTATTATTGTTATATATTACAAATACAAATTACAAAAATATTTTATCCAAAAGTATCTTACAATATTTTATTATATTTAAAAATATTTTTGTATTTCTAATGCCTGACTGCCTTCATTAACAGCTTATCAAAATTATTTCGTAAGATGCTTGTCAACTCTTAGAATTTGCTGGGAGTAGAGTTCTTTAGGACTTGGACACAGGATGGGGAGATGGTATGCAGAAGGAGAGGTCAGAGGTTCATAGGACTTCAGCTAGTAGGGAACTAGAGTTTAAACCTCACATTTACAGATGAGTGAAATGAGGTACAGAGAAGTCCATCGATACATCAATCAACAGAAATATATTAATCACTTATTATATACCAGACACTATACTAAGTATTAGGGAAGGTAATGTAATGTACCTGCTATCTGGGATAATTTCTTATATTTTCTGTGTGTATTAAGATCTAATACTGTGATGGGCAGACATTTGGGATGTTGTATGGAATTGGCCAAGAGCTGGCTTGGGAAAATAAAAATCCTTTATTTAATTCTGTTATTAAAGGAATATTTGGTATATTGTAGGCAATGCAAAGTGGAAATTTTATGAAGTTTCTGGATGAAATTCTTAGACAGTGTCAGATCATTCTTTAATTCTGATTTGAGCTATACATTTGACTTGTGACTGCAGGAACTAAGAGGAACATTGAACTGGAAATTGTGCCATATTTCTTTCAAGCTTTTGGAAATAATTTTATTCAAAAGTAAATATTATTCAGAAAGTTGAGGAAGACATTTTGTGATTCTTCAATGTAATATATGTTCTTGTAAATTTAAACTGTTCTAAAGATGGTCAAGGAAACTTGCTGTTATCCTAACACTTTAGTTTTTTTTTTTTTTTTTACAAACAGCCAGTAAAGGAGAAGGAACTTACTATGATTTCTAATTGAACTGAGAGGAGTATGCAAACCTGAAGGAAGGAGTGGGAGGAGCATCCAATGAACCTCATACTTACCAAAATCAAAGGGCAGTTGAAAACACAGATACAAACATGCATGGACACAATAAGAATTTCATGTAGAATTACATTCAGCTTGAAAGAGATACAGACAAGTAGAATTGGAGAAGGAATGATCTCAGAAGGAAAACCAACTTCAAAATCATATGCATCATAAAAGATGGATTAAAAAGAGAGAAAAAACAGTTTAAGGAAAGAGATCAGTCTGGATGTGGTGAAGAGAAGAGGGACAGAGGAATAGGTACACGTGATTTCAATTATATATTACTGGTCTTGATTAGATTCTGTGGTTTTTGGATAGAATCCTATTTAAATGTTTTGAATTAATATTGTACCATATTCACTAGGCTCTTTCTTTGCTTGTTTTCTCCATAATTTAATCACTAGAACTGCATTTATCTAGTGAGAAGAATTTGTCAGAGTGTGATATTTTCAGCTACTGAGACCAATTTTGGAACATATCTCTTTAAATGTTTGATATGATTTTTTAAAATAAATCTAACAGGACCAAGTGTCTTCCTACCTCCTTGGCAATTCATTTAAACTCATTCATTTTCCTTTCTGAGGTGAGAATGATTTTTTTTTAAATTTCGGTGGGTTTTTTGGGGGGGGGAGGGTAGAAGGGAGGGAATCACCCCTTCCCTTTAAATTCTTGGTTTTGTTAACCTGTGTATTCTAATAATTATTTAATATTTTTTCTATTGATTGTGATTTCCTTCTGTCAAACATTTCCTATGGCAATTAGATATATAATAAAATCCTAGTGTTTTTTTTCCATGCAGGTTAAAGGCTTATTATTATTACTTCAGCTTTTGATGTTTATTTTTTCCATTTATTCTCTTCAAGTTAAATTTTATTTTATATAATTAAATTTTATTTTCTGCCTTTCCTCCCTCATTCCAACTGAAAAAGCCAGAAAAACAAACTCCCTGTCAAAAACATGTGTAGTTTTAATAATGAATGTTAAAAAATGTTTTTGTATGCAACTGAGAAATAAGATATACAGGCAATGAGATATAGAAATCTATTTTGTCCTACAGAAAAATAGAGGGGAGTGGGATGGAAGGAGGGGTAATAGAAGGGAGGACAGATTGGAGGAAAGGGTGTATGGGGTGCATGCTGTCCTGGGGTAGCAGATGGGGAGAGATGGGGAGAAAATTTTGAGTTCAAATTCTTGTGGATGTGAATGTTGAAAACTGAAAAATAAATAAATTATATTTTTTAAAAAAGAGATTAAGCATGGAAAACAAAGGAAGCGTATATTTTGTGACCAGTTTGGTGCTACTATTGAATGTGAAATAAAAGCTTGTGTCAAGACTTACTGTTAGCACTGTGGCATGTAAGACAAAACCAAATATACTGAAAATATGTCACAAGGAATTTACAAACTATGCTGTGAAAATCATAGTGGAAATGATGGATGTGATTAAGACGATGAAGCTTGAGAAAGCAAAAGCTGGGAAAAAAGCAAGAAGTGGTCATAGTGACTTCTCTCAGCAGCAACTCAGTGGAAACTAGATTCAAAGGACAGAGAGTTAGAAAACTGAGAATGAATAAGGCATCCATAACTGCTTTTCTTTTTCATTGTTTTATTTTTTTAAATCAGAAAGGATTAAGAACTTCCTACTGCCTGACACTACTAGAATGTTCATGGAGCTGCCTGGGATGTTCATGTGTGTGAGCCTTCAATAAGTGGCAGAGTTTTATTTGTTGATATTATGTAGTTTGTAGTCTTCAGTGTCTGGAAAAAAATAGAAACTCAATGACATGTACAGTGTCAAAAGTGAAGGCAGACATTGAAATGTACTAAACTCTATTTCTGTACTGAATAAAATCTTAAGATCTGGAATGCATTAAGAAAAAAGTCAAAAAGTCAAAAGTTTGCATAGTTTAGTAGCTTTTAGAGAATAGCTCCCAATTGCTTTCCAGAATGACTCCATGAATAGTGCTTTAATGCATCTGTTTTCCCACAGCTCCCTCAGTATTTTTTTTTTTTGCTTTGGTTCATTTTGACAATCTGATGGATTGTGCTTCTTTTAAATTTGTTAATCTGTTGGTATAATAGCCTTGTTTTTTTTTTTCCATTTTGTGCTGTTCATTAATTCTTACTTTTTCTATTGTGTTATTTTCCATTTTTAAAGGTACAATTTTCCCTCTGAGAAGAGCTATGGTAGCATCCACGAATTTTTTACAGTTTGTTTTGTTGTTATCCTCTTTTACCACTTGTTCATGTTTCTTTGATGTTGTTTGACTCATTTTTAGAGTGTTAAGACATACTCTTTTAGATCTATATCTTTTGCTTATATTGTTGGAATTTATAATTACTTCCTTTCAGTTTTGTTCAGTCAATCGATCAATTAAGAAGCATTTATTAAGTGTTCACTATGTGACAAACATAGTTCTAAGCACCAGGGATAGAAAGATAGGCAAAAACATTGCCCTTCTCAAGGGGTTCACATTCTAATGATGTGGGAAAAGAGCATCATGCAAATGAGTATATAAATACAAGATATCTATCTTGTATCTAGATGTCTATCTTTATCTCCAGATCTAGAGATATGTCTTTTAATCTAGAAATTTATGTATATGATACACATACAAAAGATGTCTCTCATATATGTATATTTATACTTCTAAATGTGTATACTTACATATTGCATATATATGTATATATTGTGTATGTAAATGTGTATATATGTGTATGTATGTATGTATATATGTGTGTGTATATATATATGTGTACATATATATATGTATATATGAGAGAGAGCGAGCAAATGGAAAGCAACATCAAAGAGAAGGAAATACAAATAGTGGTGGAGAGGGTAAAAGAAAGGCCTCTTGAAGTAGATAGCATTTCATCTGAATTATAAAAGAAGTTAGAGAAGCAAGGCAACAGAGATGAGGAAACAGAGTATTGTAGTTATGGGAGACAGTACAGGGTGGTAGCATTTGTAGATGGAATGTATGTGTGAAGAACAGAAAATAGAGGAGTGTAACTGGATTGTAGAAGATGTAGAAAGAGTCAAACATAATACAAGAAAGGCAGGACCAAATTAAGATTAAAATGGTCTTTAAAAGCCAATGACAACATTTATATTTGATTCTAGAGATAATAGGGGTTGGTAAGAGGGTGGGGGTAACATGATCAGATCTGTGCTTTAAGAAAATAACTATAGCAGCTAATGGGAGCATGAATTTGAGTGGAAAAGGACATTAGGCTAGTCTAGAAGTTAGAAGGATAATTCAATAGTGTGCCTGAGAGTTGATAAAGGCCTGTATAAGACGGGATCCATGTGAATGAAGAGAAAGGACATTTATTAGAAGGCAGAAATTACAAGATCTGACAACACATTGGACAAAGAGGGTAAATGGTGACTGGGAGAAAGGTGGTATTTTTCACCAAAACAAAGCAGGAAGAGTGGAGGATTTGGAGACAAAGATAATAAGTTCTGCTTTGGATGTATTAAGCTTGAGATGCTGTAACATCCAGTTCAATGTGTCCAAAAGAACATTGATGTTGCAGGACTGTAGTACAGCAGAGAGACAAGACATATACACACTTCCACATACATCTGGGAATCACGTGAATAGAGCTGAAAAATGAACACATAGGAATGATGAGCGCCAGATAAAACAGAATGAAGAAGAAGAGGAAAGGGACTAAAATAGAGCCTTGGAGAGAGACATGTGATTTGTAGACATGACCTGTTGAAAATCCAGCAAAGAAGACTAGGGAAGAGCAATCACCTAGAAAGGAGAACCAGAATATTGTCATAAAAAAACTAAGGGGCAATCTCCTTTTCTGGATCCACTTGTTCTCTAGACTTCTCCACCTCTATCACAACAGCCTTTTCACTCTGGAAGATGCCTCTGCTCCTGTAGCCCTATTCTCTGGTTAGTGAGCTCCTCCCTGGAACCTCCATTTGAAGAAGTACCTGTTAGCTATGTTCATCCCTTTCCTGACTCTGAACTTTGTAACACTGTCCTCACGTGTACTTTTTGTCACATGCCTGGTTTTCAGCTCCTTTTTCTGTTTTCTTCCTTCATTAGAATATAAGCTCCTAGAGGACAAGGACTGTCTTTTCAATTTCATTTGTATTCTCATCATGTAGCAGATTACCTGGATCACAAGCAGTTGGATAGATATCTTTATCTTTCCTTCTTTCTATTCATCAGCTATCTATCCATCCATCTACAGTTATCCCTTCCACATCATGCCTTTCCCTATTATAGTTTTGATACATTGCAGGTCAACATAAAATGGGAATTTATGGGAAGTTTTGTGGAAGACGTAGATAAGATGTGAAGACTTGACCAATCAATGACACAGAAAAATTTAGAAACTCAGAAATGCATAAAATATACGTAGAGTATTGCATAATATCAACACATCTTATCTTTTAATACCTTAACAATTCACTTCTTTTCTGGTTTGAAGGGAGGCCCAAATTTTTTTACATGGACATTCCAGATTGCAGAGGCTCTGCACCCCTAATCCTCATGATGTGGAAAGGATAATTGTATTTAGATAAGAAAGTGTCTAAGAAGAGATGGTGATAAAAATGTCAATGACTTTGGAGTAGCCAAAAAGGATGAGAAATTTTAAAAAATAAACTGAGATTTTGGAAAACATTTAATTTAAATATTACATTTGCTTGCCAAAATAGGAAAAAGAAATACAACTGAACTTATGCTTTAAGACAAATATCTTGATACTTAAAATAGGAGATATCAAAAAAACCCTGCAGACTAATGGTTCTAATGAATATTGATGCAAAAATAGTTTTAAAAATTATTAACAAAGAAGTTGAAGTAACATATTAAAAATTGTGTAAACTAAGTCCATATTGGGCTTATACTAGAAAAGCAAAATTGATTTAATAAGGAAAATCATAAACATAATAGGCCATATTAATTTAAAAATGATAAAATTACATGATTATTTCAATAGAGGCAGAAAAACTTTCAACAAGATACAAGAATCATTTATGTTTTTTCTAAAAAAAACATTAAAAAGCTCAGCAATAAATATAACTTTACTTAACATGTTAAAAATCATCTACCAAAACTAAGAACTAGTATTATCTGTAATGGCGAAACACCAAAAGCCTTACCACTGAGATCAGCAATAAGGTAAAGGTATCCACTGTCACTTCTCGCTTCTATTATTTGCTGTAGAACTAAATTGAAGGAGTAAGCATAGGCAAAGAGAAAATAAATTAACAATCCTTGCAAACAATATGATGCTTTGTTTAGAGACCATATGGACCAATGAAAAAATTAATTGAGACAATAGCTTCAGTAATGTGTCAGCATATAAGGGAAATCCACGCAAAAAAACCAATCTGTCTTTCTGTATTGTCAGCAAAAGTCAACAGGAAGAAAATAGAAAGAGCAATTCCACTAAATATAACTTTGAAGTGTATCAAATATTTGGAATTTGACTGAAGAAAACACATACAAATGTTGTATGAATACAATTACAAAATACTTTAGAAATGAAATTTTAAAGAGATTTTAGTTGCTCATAGCATGGTTATACATTTATAATAAAATAGCTATATTACATAAATTAATTTATACATTCAGTATGATAATAATAGAACTATGAAAGGGTTACTTCATAGAACTATGAAAAATAATTACTGAGTTATTCTTGAGTAACAAAAGTTTAAAAATTTCATGGGAAATATGGGGAATAAAAATGTGAGGAAGAAAGCAATATATGTTTCAAACCATACTACAAAGGAGCAATTGTAATGATAATTTGTACTGGTTAAAAAGTAGGAAAAAATTGGCCAGTAAAAGAGATTAGGTGCACAAATGCAGAAGCAATTGAACATAAGAGAACAGTATGTGGTAATTTTCGGTAGTATCAGTAAGCACCTCAACATAGGAGCTGCTACCACAGCTTCTTAGATCTGCATTCATAAAAGGAAAGGCAATTGTTGAGGGGTTAACATTCACCTTAATCAAGCACATACATCAGTCCTTTAACCAAGTATCATTCACCTACTTCAGGAGAGTCAGCACTCTAAACTTCAAAGAAAATACAGAGAAATCAAAGATCCACAAACATGGCTTCCTCTGCCTGTCAATAAGCCCCAAAATAAAAACCTCATCTCAGAGTATTTGTACTTTTTTTTTAGAGCCAGAAGGCATCACAACCCTTGAGAACCAGTGCCTCATTAACAAAAGGTTTGGGCCTTCCCACAAGTTCTAATCAAACTCACCTTAATGGGTAGGCCTATTATTGGGTAGGGAAGTTCTTTAATCACATTAAAATAATTAACAATACAAGTACATATACAGTTTCTAGTTAAAGAAACTCTTGTTTCTATACTTTACTTTTAGTAAAACTCTTGATTGATTCAATCAGAAGCACTTGATTATACCAAAACAAAAACAGCAAAAGATCCTGTTTTGTTTGCCATCACATCTGCTAAAACCAAACTTTCAAGTTAGGGTAAATAGTCTGGCAGAAATTAGCTTTATGCCAATACCTTACACCTTTTACCACACATACTAATCTTTTAGTGGCTACATGACCTAGAGATAAAAGATCATCATAAATAAAAAGAGGCAGGAAGGAGATACTTTTCACAACCATGAAGAGGGGAAAGTCTTGATCAAGCAAGGGAGAGAGAGATGACAGGAAATATTAATGGAAAATTTTGATTAAACGAAATGGATTTTGTTGGTAAAAACTAAATCAATGAGTAAAAAATAAAAGAGAAACAGTTACATGTGAAAAAAAAAACTGTGGAAAATTTCTTGAATTGTTTTGCAAGCTATATAGGGAATTGATACAGAATTTGGACTGAAATCTTTCTAAATCCAAGTAACTGCCTAGTAAGGAGGTAGTGATCACCTACAACCAACACAGCTTTGTCAAGAAAAGTCATGACAGGCTAATCTTAATTTATTTTAAGACAGTGTTTTTCTTTTTCTTGTTTGGCACTTTATTTCCCTTCAGTTACATATAAAAATAATTCCCAAGGTTTGCTTTTAAAACTTTGACTTCTGAACTCTCTCCCTTCCTCCCTCCACTTTGATATAGGTTGTACATGTGCAGGCATGCAAAATGTTTCATAATAGTCATGTTGTGAAAGAAAATAAAGCTCTCCCTCCAAAAAACTCAAGAAAAATAAGATTAAAAAATGCTTCAATCTGTATTCAAAAGACAGTGCTAAGTTAGCAGATCAGAAAACTCCTGTACATGAATTATACCAATATTTTAGTTTTTTTTATAAAGTCTTAATGCTAGTCTTTGTAGAAAAGTTAGAGAGAAAGGAGGATAGAAAAAAATGTAATCAAATAGACTGAGAACTGTGAATGAGTTAAAGAATTATCATCATAGGTGTTCTGGCACACTGAGTCTAGGTTCTTCACATGGCTTTATTTAGCATGATGTGATTCCCATGTCAATGGGAGAGGAAATCTTCTGTGGACTTCCTAAAAAATCTGTAAATGGCCCTTGCACACTTAGATAAAACTAAAGATAACATGTTTATCAAATTGACAGATGATAGAAAGATGTGAAGGATAGTTAACACATTGGATGACAGAGTCAGTGGTCATTCAGGGCTAAATTTAACATGATGACATTTAATAATAACAAATGTGAAGCATCATTTTTGTTCTTTATGTTTTAGTCAAAAGAACATTCTGTTCTTTTCATAAGTAGCAAGATGGAGTAAGCATGGCTAGACAGCAGTTATGTTAAACTCAACATGAATTCACTAGGGTGATATGATGGCCAAAAATGCTAATGTGATTTTTTTCTCTGCATTTAGACAGGCATAGTTACAAGGAAATGGGAAATGATACTTCAATAGTAGTCTGCCCTGGTCAGATCCACTGAATGTGTAGTGTTCATTTCTGGGTACCGCATTTTAGAAAGGGAATATTTTTTAATTTGAAGAGCATCTTCAAGAGGATGTCCAGGATGGTGAAGAACCTTGAGTCCATTGCAAATTAAGATCAGTTGAAGGAACATGAGATAATTGGGGAAGAGGAGAAAAAAGAAGAGGAGGAAGAGAGATATATTGGAACTCTTCAAGTACTAAAAGGCAGTCAAGTCAGGTCAAAAGTATTTATTAAGATTTTTTTGGTCATTGAGGGGGAGAACTAGAAGGCAGTCTAGAGGAATGAGTGGAAGTTGTAAAGAGGCAAATGTGGACTTGATGTCACCAATAGGTCTGTAGAAGTAAGAACTTTTCAAGTGAAATGGGTAGGCAGGGAGGACCAGACTCCTGTTCACTGAAGGTCTTCAAGAAAAGACTGGATGACCACTTGGGGGACATATGGTAGTAGAGATTCTTTTATTTTCAGTGGGGAGGGAATGTGGATTGGTCTAGATATTTGCTGAAAAATCAGATTAGATATCTGTAAGGGAATTGCCAACCCCCAGCCTATTGGACAGCATTCACTAGTCACAACTCAGGTAAACTGAGGGGAGACTGGTAAGGCATGAACAAGATGGCTCTGGGATGAAGGGTTCCGCCCCGTTTTGCTCAAGGCTATTTCCCGGGCTCTGGGAGAACAAAGAAAGCCCAAGATGTTTTTCTTTCTAGGGGCTACATGTCAGTCCTGGGCAATCCTGGTCATAGGCATAGGATTTCCTTACTAGGGCAAACTATTTGCTGATAGGTCCACTTAGGGCTCTGTGTCAGGAAAGAGATAAAAGCACTGCTTGTTGTTACAATAAACGGAGTTGCCTACTATCTTGTCTCCCACTTTGGTCATTACTTACAGCTCACTCCACCAAGGCCTGCAGGCACTGCTGGTCAGATAAGGCCTGTGGGCCCGAGAGATCAGGCCCAGACACCCTTACAGATATCTTCCTGACTCAAAGCTCTATGTTGAATTCCACTACTCTAAAACTGATACAATGCTTCTTGTAGTAAGCAAACCTTTCTGAGTTTCATTTTCAGTGTCTCCTTGAACTTACTATTAATAATTTTAAAGTCAAACAGTCAATAAACATTTATTAAGCATCAGTTACATTTCAAACTCTATACTAAATGCTGGGGATACAAACAAAAAGAAAGACAGGCCTTACCCTCTAGAGTTTATAATGAAATGGGAGAAAACAAGCCACAAAGGGAAGCTTAAAAGTGAGGGGGGAAGTGAGAGTTAAAGTGAAGGATATAATGGAGAATTCCAAAGAAGTCCAAAGTCAGTGTAGCTGATGGAAGACTAACTATGGAGAGTTCCTCCTTAAAGAGAGGCCCTGGAGCCTGTGACTCTGCCCTCCAGTCTGAAGGGCTAATCAGAGGGGCAGGTGGTATCAGTAAGATGTGAATACTAGGCAAACTCAGTCCTACAAGATAATAAAATTTCCCAGTGATGAATATCCTGGGGAAGGAAAGCATTTTGAAGCCTTCTAGAGAAATCCAAAAGCAGGGTAGCTTGTGTGAAATGTGGAAAAAGATAATGTGTCACTTTTTTGATTTGTTTGTCGGAACAGGCCACCTATGATGATCTTTGGAATTCTTTAATACTTATTTAGAGGAAGGTTGTTATTTTTTCCCCTGGTAGCATTAGAAATAAGTGGGTAACAAAGACAGGTGGGCTATTTCCACATTCCACCATAGTATTACTGTGCAATTTTAAAACAAGAGAATATTTTGCTTCAAAAATAAGCAATGTTGAAAAAAAATATCCAAGAGGGCCCTTTCTGACTTACTAATGTGGTAACATTAAATTGTCTAGGGACAGTCAGAGAAATTTGCAACTACTCATTTTATTTTGGTCTGACAGGTGTTGCTTATTTTAGAATAAGCGTTTTCTCTTATAATTCTACTTTATAGAATACTCTGGTAGCTAAAATTTAGAACAAGAGAGGGGCTATAATCTTTAAAGTCCTTCCTTCTAAATTTTTCAGTGGAATAGATTAGGTTTTCACTTTAATGAAAGAGGATCATTGAGCTTGGTCTAGGGAATGAAAAGTTGAAATGAATTTTTAAACCTTATTTTATGATTTTTGATTTGGAAAACCTTGCAGCTCTTTCTCTTTCACTCCTTTCTCCTTGTCTTCTCTTTTTTATTTCCTTCTTTGTGATTGCTGTGGGTTTTTTTCATGGTCCTCCTTTTCCCACAAACTGTCTCAGTAGCCTTGAACTCTAAAGTCCCCCTTGTGAAAATAAAAACGATTTCAAGCATTCAGAGCCTAAAAACCTTTCCTAAGAAGGCCCATCAGGCAATAAGTCAAATGAGAAGTTTAATGTGTTCTGTCTCTTTTCTATTTCCATTTTGGTTCGATTTTCATAGGGGTATGTATTTGGGGAAGAATTCTGACAGAATTTCCTGCAGGCTTGTGTTCACATTACCCTTTTGATGTGAGAAGGCTAAGGGAGAAGGTATTTGTTTCTAAGAAGGGAGGCTATAGCATTGCTGGTGTGGATAGAATGCCAATACAATTTCAGTGGGGCTATTTTTTGTTGAATGGTATTTTCAGGCTGCACTTCAGAATGCAAGCCTAAGGATATTCTAAAGATAAAACTAGATGATATTAAGGCAAGGAGACAAATTTGATGTCATGGACATTATTTTGACTTGGAAGGATGCGAGCCATGACTAGAATATGGTTCTGTGAGAGAGGACTTCATTCAAAAGAAACAGGAGAGGTAAAATGGAGAGGCTGAGATGGAGTAGTGTTGTAGATTATGAAGATATTTGAGGAAAGTCAGGTGTCAGGAGAAGCACTGTAGAAAGTATCTGGGTAAAGATCAACAGAAACAGAAGCAAAAGCAATATTGCCTACCACATGGAGGAAAAAAGAAATAGATGAGAAGTTCGGGAAACAGATGATAAGCTTGACATTGAATCACAACATGGTAGTGATGAGGGACTTCAGTTATATCACATTTACTGGACCTCTCTGACAAAAGTAGAACTAAAAACGTATTGAATTATCTTCATGGTAATTTTAGTCTTTCCAAAGGGACAGAAACCATTCTAGTTTTCTTATATCAGATGCTTACCAATAGAGAGAAACTGTTGTTGGAGAAGAAAATGATGGGAATTTTGGAGGGAAGTAACCACACTATCTTAAGAGTTTATGAAAGAGAAAAGAGATGGGCATACAGTAGTTTGACATTAACCTTCAAATTTAGGAGAACATATTTCAAAGCATTCAGAAGGATAAGTAGATTCTATGGACTAAAAATTATGCAGTGGAAGTCAACTGAAGAGGGATGGAAAGTTTAAAGGAAAAAAAAATGAAGAAATAATCCCAATGAGGAAAAGGGAGATGGGGAGGGCAGGAAGATCAGAATGCATATATATATGTAATTCACCTGTCCTCTTAGAATAGAAATTGACATTAAGTGTGGGTGACAATAAATATGCAACGGGGCCCCCATTACTCCTAAATTATTATTATTATGTGCCCAGAAATAGCAAAAGAATGTTCATGGGGTTGATGTAGATCACAAGAAATACTTATTTCTCATGAACTATTTCTTTGACTTTTTATAAATATTTTCTAATAGTTTTATAATCTGAACTAAAAATATTTTTATTATTTCACTGACATTTCACTAGGGAAAAAAAGACTGAGTTTAAGCTCCTTGTAAGTAAAGGTTGTTTCTTTTATTGTACTGAGGGTCCCAAAAGTTCTTACAGCAGAAAATTTTGGAGGACATCCTATATTTGTGCCCCCACTGCCTGACACATAGAATGATTTTAAGCAATGCTTATTGATTGATGAAATATTCACTCCAAGAGAATTGCAGAAAGAGTATGTAATGTTTGTAAGGGAGGTTCTAAGCATTTGAAAGGTCAGAGGTATTTCTTGGCATAGGTAAATAATGACCTTGCTCTCAAATTTGGCTTTGTCTCTGTATCCCTCTACTATCTACAGGAGAAGAGGAGCTCTGGAATTAAGACTTCAAAGTCCAAGGTCCTGACATTTTGTTAGGAGATAATACCTTACATGAAAGATAATCAGGCATAGTCTTGATATGAGAAAGTAAAACTCAGAGGCATAGAAAATTCTCATCTTAAACTGAGATTGAGGTCTCTGGCAGACATTGAAGGAAATTGAGTTCACAGAAAAGATTAACATTGAGGCTACTAATAGCTTGGAGGGAGGACCTGACAATTGATTTGGATATGAGGGTTAGGAAGAGAGAAGAACCCATCATCTTGAGATTTGAGAACCTAGATTATGAAAGAATTGGGTTCTCTCAACAGAAATAGAGGACAGTTTGAAACTGAGAATAATTTGGCTATATGAGTGACGCAATAATGAATACTGTTTTGGACATGTTGAGTTTGGGATGAATATGGTGCATCCATTTGGACATGCCAAATACACAATTGGTGACATGAAATTGGACTTTAGGAAAACAACTAAGGTTGCATATATAAATATAGATATAGATATGGTAATGGTATGCAAAGAAATAATAGCCAGATCTATTAAAATTATTGAGGCCACAGAGAGAAGTTGTAAAGATGGAAAAAGGAACATGGAGAGAATCTTGGAGGGTCATTCATGGCTAGGCATAGTGATACCAATTGTGATTTAGCAGAGAAGAAAGGGATGGAATATTTAGACTGATAGGAAGAGAGCTAGAGGAGATCAGTGCCACAAAAGCTGAGAGAAGGGGGTGATAAACAGTTTCAAAAGGGCAGAGATTTCTGAGACAATAAATATTGGACATCATAACTAAGATATGATAAATTTGGAGATAATTTCAGTTGAGTGGTAAGGTCAGAAATCAAAGTGCAAGGGGTTAAAATGTCTAATTCTGTCTTCCTAAGATCTCAGTGGTATACAGGAATCTGGGATGTTGGGGATCCCATTTCTTGAGTCACTTCCAGAGACTGAACTACAATAGCAATGTCAACTTATTGTCCTCTAAATTTGCACTTCCCAAGATAAAGTTCTTTTTGCCTAGTTCTGGTTCTGGTTCTACTCTTTCTAAGAAGTTTCTACAGCAGGGAATTTGACTCATTATTATTTAGAATTATTAAAAACAGTCATTTTGTGACTGATTAGTTAGGAAGAGAACTATTCATTCCAGTTTTCCTATTTTTTTCCTTGGTTTATTGACAGGAAACTGACAACAGTTTCTCTTCTTAATTGATCAGCCACAAAATGGCTTTCTTTTAATAGTGCTAAATAATAATGAGCTAGATTTTCCTAATGCAAAAATTTCTCTCCAAGAGTAAAATGGATAATTTTAGAAACTGTGTTAACTCTTTCAGTTCATTATCATTTGCTCAAACACGTGTGAGTATTCTAAGTGTTACCACTGGGGCCCATGTTAATGTATTCCAAATCAGTCCCACGTACTGGATTTCACACTAGGTGAGTTCCAGTTAGTAATTTTGTTTTAATGTAGACCTGAGTCCCAAAGCTTCAGTTATTTTTCCATTTACTAGCAAAGAACTCATGAAACTATGGATATTGACTTCAAAGTTTTGAAAATATGAATCTTTGAGCCTCCGGAGACTCACATCACTATAAACTATCACATTGCTTCCTTACATCAACTTACAAAGTGATATAACTTCAGGATGCTATCTAATGATGAGAAAGTAGCACAGGATTCCACTCTCAGAGTCTATAATGAGATTAGGAAATAATAAAAACTCAAATTTGAATTATTCATCCTATGGTTGTAATTGAATGGCCTGGATACCACACAGCTGGAAAAATTCATTTTCACCTCATTCCCTATCCTCCCATTTCCAAAGCCCCTTCCACTCCCCAAAGAAGTAGTTCATTCATATTATGTCTCCTTTGTAATCAACACTGAGAAATGTCACTTTGATTAAACACAACTTTGAATGACTAAGACCACAGTATAATAAATTCTCCAGAGCTATCTTTCAGAACAACTGATTGCTCTCCAGTCTTAATCCTCCAGAGTCTTATTTAATCAAAATGATGTTGCTAATTAAGGATTAAAACCTCCAAATAGAGTTTAAAAAAAAAGAAGGCTTTTTCTTTCTCCTTTGGGTAGGTCAAGGAGGCAGAATCTGCTACAAGGAACTGAATTGTCCCTCACACACCACTAGTAAAACTGTATTATTCTCTGACATTTGGATTTAATCCAATAGGCCTGAGTGCTTTGTAATATTAACATAATTGAAAAGAATGCATCTAACTAGGAAGGCTGCAGGCACGTAGGTGAGATTTGTTCTAAAATTTCTCATTTATTTTATATATAGAGTTACCAAGTTTAAAATTACATATAATAGATGCGCCTCTAGTTGCCCATAATGGAGGACTCCTGCTCAGATTTTCCGTCAATGACATCTGAAGCAACAATGCTAGTGTTCAGTGGGAGAAACCTCAAGACTTCAGAACTGTGAGAGACTTGGGTCTAGACATAGGGATTTGATCAGGAAAACTGAGTTGGTTAAAAAGAAAATTGAAGGAAAGAATCATTCATTCTAGCGTTGTAGGTTATTCACCCTAGTGTTGTAGGTTATTGAAGAAGCTCCCTTGGAATCTGCTTGCTGGTGGTCAGGAATAAACTGGTAGAGCTAACTAATAGGGATGACTTCCTGACATAAAGAGGGAAAAGATAATGAGGGTGTGTGTGTGTGTGGGGGGGGGAGAGACCAATAAGATGACTTTGAAATAACATCCCTAGAACCAAGAACATTGGCACATCATTTATCACCCTGGGACCACAAGGTGAATAATTCCACCTGAAATACATCCACAGAACTCCATAGCCTAGTTGAGAGAAGAAGGGAAATGACTGTCTATGCAAGAATAATTTCTGCCCCTTGCTATGATTTTCCCTCAGGTTATTACTTTGAGTGGTATCAAGACTAAGATATCCAATAGGCAGGTAGAGATAAGAGAACCAATATCAAGGAGATTAGGGTTAGGTCTAGATAAATTGAGATGAAAATCATTAGCATAGTTATGATAATAGAAACAATGGGAGTTGAGGTTAAATGACTTGCCTCAGGTCACACAGCCAGTATGTATCAGAGGTGGTAATATCATTTTTTTTTTGGGGGGGGATTATGTAGGGAGATTAGAGGGAGGATTAAAAATGATTGTGTTGACTATTTAGGCTTCTATGAGTTACTGTGTTATTCTGATTTCTTTAATTTTTAAAAATAAATTTCTGGCCCCTTGCTGGTGTATGAATAGGCTTGTGTGATAACAAATTAGGGTCAGCTAAAACAAGAGAAAATGAATAAGACGGTGACTGGGTCACAGGTTACGTTTATGTTGATTCATAAAAATGGTCAAGATTCTAAGTAGCAAATTGCTTACATTCATAATATTAAACCAGTAATTTCCAATGATTAAATGGCTCATACTAATAGCCTACCATTAATAACTGCTACAAGTTTACATTGATATTTTAAAATTATTATACCTTCATATGTTAAGGTAAATATATTACAATATGGCTTAGTAGATAGAAAGACAGCCTCAAAGTCAAGAATACTTGGTTTAAGTCTTGCCTCTGTTACATACTGACTGTGTGACCTGAGGCAAGTCATTTAACCTCAGCTCCCATTGTTTCTATTATCATAACTATGCTAATTATTTTCAGATCTATTTGTCTAGATCTAACCCTAATCTCCTTCTTGATGTTGGTTCTCATATCTCTGCCTGCCTATTAGATATCTCGAACTGTATGTTATAGACATTTTAATTAAACATGTACAAAATTAAGCTTATTATTCCCCCCCATAACCTCATGCTGTAAGTCTTCCTAACTTTTCTATTACTGTCAAGACCACCAGCATCCTCTCAGTTAACCAGGCTCAAAATCTAGATGTCATCCTCAACGTTTCACTTTGTCATTCCCCCATATCCAATCTGTTGCCAAAGCAATGTCAACTTGATATTTTTTGTATATACCCACTTCTTCCTCTCCTTTGCCACTTCCATTGTCTTGATTCAGTCTCTGATTGCTTCATACTTGGACTATTGCAATAGCCTTCTGTCTCCTATTCTAGCTTCAAGTGTCTCCCCCTAATCTTTGCAGTTGACGATTGATCTTAAAGTATGTCCGACTATGTTACTCTGCTTTTTAATAAACTTGAGAAATTCCAGTATCAGATATAAAATACTATGTTTGACCTTAAAACCCTTCATAATTTAGTCCTTTCTTATCTTTCCAATCTTCTTATACTGTATTTCTCTTCCTATAATTTGTGATCCAGTCATATTGACCCCCTTGCCATTCCTTACACCAGACACTCTATCTCCTGACTCCATGCATGATCACTTGCTGTCCCCAATGCCTGGAATGCTCTCCCTCTTCATTTTGACTTCCTGGCTTCCTTCAAGTCTCAGCTAGAATTCCAGTTTCTACAAGATGCCTTTCATGATCTTCCTAAGTCCTCCAGTCTGATTTTTTCAAGGTAATGCCCATTAAAACAATACCCAAATTACCTTTATATATACGAAATTTGGAAGCAACATAAGAGAACTTCTCTAGTCACTCACATTGAAAGGTTCAAGGGATGTCATCTGAGAAAGGGAATAATGGGTAAGCCATTAATGGGAACTTGAAATTTCCCAAGAAGTCATGTGCAACCTCAAGAAAGCAAGTCCAGACCCAGAAAACATCTCATGTGTCAGTGTCGATTGGAACCAACCCCAGCTTCTTCAAAGTATTAGCAGAACACTGCAGGCTATGATCTGAGACTTAATATTGCCATGCCTTGACAATCCATGCTTCCTATACAGGAGTTTACAAAAAATTAGAAGCAAGTAGTGGCAAAGAACATCATAAGAAGACTGAATCCTCCAACTTGAGACTAGATCCAGACAGATTAGACTTTGTTTGTTGTCAACTTTCTGAAGAGGGGAAGACTTACTTGAGGGAGAAACTCAGTTTAACAATTTGAGTTTTCACTATATAAATGGGATATAGAATGTGCCCATGGAGTAAAAAACCAAAATATACCTAAAATGATGGCTGATGTTTTTGAAAGTGTTCTCAGATGATTATTCTATCAATCCACCTGAAAGAGCTTCTAGTCAATGACATCACCACTAAATCTGGCAGTCCCTTTATATTATCCATAGTGATGAAAGAAGGCTTGAAATTTAAAAATGTATGTAGACTCAAATGGAGATCGGGATTCAAAGAGGTAGAGAAGAGGAAAGATCGCATGAACTATTCTCTTTGGACTGCTCAAAGCCAAGGAAAACTGATATGAAATGTTCAGAGACTAGTAAGTAATCCAATATGACCGGAACACAGACTTGAGAAGGGAGTCTGGATGGATAAGTTGGACACAACATTGTCAAAATCTTCAAATGCCAAGTAGAAGAAATCTGTATTTCAAGAAAAAGTCAGGTGGGAAATTCAGGTGGAGATGTCTAGCAGACACTTGATAATAGAACAATAGAGCTCAGTTAAGAGATAAGAACTGGATAACTATATTTGGGAATCATCAATAAAGAAGCTGGTAATTGAACCTAGGAAAACAGATTGATTTGATAACAAACCTTTATTAAGTATCTTCTATATGCCAGGCATTGTCTTTGGTGCTGGAAATACAAATGTGAAAAAAGTCATTTCTCTCAAAGAGCATACATTCTATTGAGCTGATTAGATCATGGGGAGAAAGAAGAGGAGGTCCTAGAACAGAGACCCAGAATCTGTATACACACACACACACACACACACACACACACACACACACACACACACACATGAGCTCAGGGTTGGACATGAATTTTAAAGAAAAATTAAGAAATCAGAAAAGTAGCAGGAGAAACAGGAAGAGCAGTGCTACCAATTGAATTTGCTAGCAGAAGATAATAGCATTAAACAAATTAAAGTTCTTGGTGAGCACATAATAAGTCCTTGATGAATGTTTACTGACTGATTGGTTTGAAATGGGTTGTTACTGAGAAATTTTAAGACAATGTATAGAATTCAGTTGCAAGTACGAACTGACATATCTTGAGTAACCATAAGTTGGATGCTTCTATGAGTTAGTATATACTATATGTTGGGGAAGATTAATATGAATATAGAAGATTTGTCTCATGAACTGCACAAGTTTTAAATTAGGGTGATACTCCTACAAGGAATGAAGGTGCTCTGTGAAATTCAGGGAAATGGACCTTTGTTACATGAAAGTATAACTGAGAATCTTAGACTTCTACCAGAGAGTGTGATCCCCTCACATGGATTTGTGAAATTTGTTTCTTTGAACTGATCTTCTTTGCCTCAGTTGTCTCTGGATGGCTGGTATTGAGGGACTGATTCCTAAGGGTTCAAGTTTCATTCCCTAGAGAGCACCCTGCTTTGATACACTGGAAGAAGTTAAAACTCTGCAGTAGAATGCTAAACTAGACTGACTAATCTCCTACCTATTAACCTATAAGCTCTTGCTAGTACTCAAGGCACTTCAACCTATGGTTGCGATAGTACTACACTAAAACTTTGGAATGTGGGTCAAGAGAGGATAATTGAGCTAGTAAGAAACAGATTTCACTGGCCCCAAATGGCAGCAAAATGTGAGATGTGCTCAATATGTTTAAAGAAAAGTGCTGCCAATTTGTGCTGCATTCTTAGAAACTGTAAGTACCAGTAAGCCTTTGGAATCTGTTTGCATTGGCTTTCTGTCTCTGGAAGGAGATAGGGAAAACACAAGTAACATCTTAGTGGTAATAGACCAGTTTACTTGGTATACACAGGAATCCTCAGTGATGATCCAGAAAACTTCTACAAGTGTCAAGGTGCTGTGGGAGAAATACCTCTCTATGTATGGCTTCCCTGTCAGGATCTACTTTGGTCAAGATAGAGACATTATAAACAATCTCCTGAAGGAAGTGGTGGTCTTGGTAGGAATCAAGAAGTCTAGAGCCACACTTTCTCACCTTCGGGGAATTCCACAGCTTGAGTATTTCAGATCCGAATTACTAAACATTTTGAGAACCCCCATGATCTTTACAAGAAGCCAAGTGGAGTTAACATGTGAAATTGCTAGTATGTGCAAACACCAATACAAAGAATAACACTATAGGCTTGCCACTATACTTGACGATGTTTTTGTGAGAGTCATACCTGCCCTTTCCCTTGTGCTCTGGAGTTTTAGAAGATGAAAAAGGTAGAAAGAATCACATCCCGTATGACCAGCATGCTCTCAATTGAATAAGAATTAAAGAAAGTCTACTGCCTTAGTTGTGTTCTCATCTTAGAAAACACTCTGATAGAGAAAAGCAACAGGAGGGTACTTGCGTCTGTTGTCAAGATTTTAAGCAATATGTTAAGATTCTGCTAATGAATCTTGAGGTACACAGCAGACTGATGGAAAGCCATCCATCTAAAGGAGTTGAAGATTGCCAAATAGCCCCAGAAAATGGTAAGGGATCCATCAAGGCAATGAATCCATCACAACCATTTATTGGAGAGTTAGAAGAACTCCTTTGTAAGTAGAAGGAAAAGAAAGTCACCAAGTAGATTCTAAGGAGACCATGCTCAGAAATCTCGATAATTTTAGACAGACTGTGAGCTTGGTATCTATTCAGGTACTTACTTGGGTGAAAAAACACATAAATACTAACTGGTTCTATCAGAGAAGTTAAGCATGTATATCCTGGTCCTAAAGGGATCCGTCCTTATCGTATGGGCAGAAGTGAAGGCTAGATATAGGGACAACTTCTTAACATGATATTCTACCTGTGGGCTCACCTTGGTGATAAAAGGAAGCTAAGAATGTGTACAGAGTGATAATCGGTCTGAGTCAGATCAAGATTAGGGTTGTAGTCTGTGGATGCTGAGCCCGAGAGCTCCTGGTCAAAGTGCCAGGCCTATTAGTCCAGTGACTAAGCTCACTAATCACCTTTGAGGAGAAAGGAGAGAAGCAGCAATTCATGTAGCACTCTTCATTGTAGTGCGTATGTGTGTTTGATACGTAACTGAAACATCCACTCTTGTGAATGGTATAAAAGCTATGTGTTTGCAATATAGTGTGCTTTCATTGCTTAATTTGCTATGTATACATGTTGCCAGCTAAAAGCCTCCTTCAGAGAGCACTGCTCTTGGAGTCTAGAAGGGGTGAGTTCAGATTGTAACTGTGTGCTCACCCTTTGTTGCTGGAGAAGACCATGCCATCAGAGAGATGATGACAGGACTTGCACTTGACTTTGGTTTGAGTGAGGGAGGGCTGTGCAGGTCACCAGCCTGACTTGTCCTCCAGAGCCATCTGAATCCAGTGACCAGATATTCATGAGGATGAGGCTTACTAGCTATATGAAATGGGGCCTAACCTCTTTAAGCCTCAGTTTCCTTATCTGTAAATCAGGGATTGTAATAGCATCCTTCTCATAGTGTTATTGTAAGGACTGTGTAACATGATACACGCAAAATATTTTCAAGTCTTTACTATTATTACTGCTATTGCTGCTGCTACTACTACTACTATTACTACTAATAACAGAATATGACTAGAATGGGAGTTTGAACTATATTTGCATAATTAAGTTTAACCCCAAACACTCTATGTTGTACTTGAATATAGCTGAGTCCCAGAGATAATTGTGGGTCTCTAGGTCACAAATACAAATGTTTGGTGATGTAAACGTTCATTTTTTATGTCTTGTTTACTGATGAATACATTTTCCTTAATCTCTTTGATTAAATGTCCTGAAATGTCATTTTAAAAAATAATTCATATCCATTTTATAGAAAAATAATGATGTTTCATTGAAGTTATGGAACAATAAATATCTATTTCAGATGAATTTGGGAATATTGCATTAAAGGCATAGTGCATCAATTGCAAATTTCAAAGCTTTAATTCAATTTACGTTAAATAATAGTATTTAACCAAATTATTTCGGTTATTAACTATTTAGTTACCTACCAGGTGAAGAAAGACATTAGTTTCTTTGGTCCATACTCATGAAGTCTATAGGAACTCATTGGACAGACTATGGTCCTTATTCCCCCAGTTCCAAGGCAGGTTGCCATGAGCCCTAAGTAGAACAGGATATTTTGTTCCTTTTTAGGTAGGCTGTGAATCACATAGTGAGAGTCTACATGGAAATCTTCTGAGGGAAATGCAACAACGGGTAGCATAGCAGTGCCTGCGGGCAAAGCAAAAGATTAAATTAATAAGGTTTGAACAATCAATTAAGTTCTAGAAAAGAAAAAAAAACATTGCCATGTATGCAGCAAAGCATAGAAAAGGATTCAATGTAAAGCAATACATTTCCATTTCAAGAAAACCTAAATAATAAATACTACATATTGCTTTCAAAGCTGGCCAGTTTTTCTCTGCTTCTTTGTCGGTTTTCTTTGGTTCTCTATTATGTCCTTTTTATTTTATTTCCTCCTACCATCACCCTAAAGAAGATTACAATTAAGCATGGGTATGAGATATAGATGTAATCATACAAATATATACACTTACACACATGTATAAGAGATCATACTATGCTTATTTCTACTTATCATTTATTTCTCTGAAGGTAGATAGCTTCTTCCTTCATAGTTCCAAGTCTTTCCATGATTTTTTAAATCAACCAGCTCATCATTTCTACACCACACCAATATTTCAACCCAATCACATCCTATCAGTGAGATTGTCTATGAAAGTTTTCCCCCAGTTTTCTGCATTCTTTCTATCCTTGGCTATGTAGGTTTTATTTTTGCAAGAAAATTTTGATTTAAAATAATTGAATTTTCCTTTTTATGCTTCAACAATGTTCTCTTTTATAATACAGCTTAAGGTCTGATACAGCTACATCTACTTCCTTTACATCTTTTTTTTCTGGTTTCTTTGAAGTTTCTGAACTTTTGCTCTTCCAAATGAGTATTGTTAATTTTTCTCACACAGAAAAAAAAATTAGAAATTTAATTGGGATGACATTGAATAAATTAGGTAGCATTGTCATTTGGCTTTACCTACTCATGAACAATAAATACTACTTCAGTTACTTAGATCTGAGTGTATTTGTATAAAAAATGTTTTATGCTTATGTTCACGTATAGTTCCTGTGTCTGTTTTGGCAGGCATATGCTCAGGTATTCTATATTGCCTCGGTATTTTAAATGGTCTAACTCTGTATTGAATAATATTGCTGACACGTAGTGTTGTTTCTCTGTTTTTTCACTTTTGATTTAACCTTTTTTAACTTTATCTTTGCCTGAGATCATAATTACTCTCTTTTTTTTACATGATAAATTCTACTCTTGCCCTTTATTTTAACTTTGTGTGTGACTCTTATTTTCATCATGTTTCCTGAAAGCAACATGTTGTTCAATCCAAATTTTTAATCTGCTATCAATTTCCTTTTTGTGGATAAATTCATCCCATTCACATCCAAAGCTACTATTACTTGTGTATTTTTCTCTCCTTCCTGTTTTTCTTCACTAACCTCCTTTGCTTACTCATTTTTATTTATTTATTTTATTTATTTTGTTTTTAGCAACTATGTATAATCAAATTGTAGTTCTGAGTTATAGACAATAATGCCTCAAGCTTTGAATCCTTCTTACTGTTATTTTCTGAGACTTGTCTGGGGCTCAACCTTGGGCTCTCCTCTTTACTCCTAAGCCATGGCTAGACTCCCAGTTCCCGCAAATGATTTTGCTTCCTGTGGTCCCTCTGGTGGCTGCAAACTATAGCTGTTCTCTCTGCCCTGAAACTGAAACCAGGGACTCTGTTGTTTGGCAAGAAAGTGCCCAACAGGGTCCTCACCACTGGCTACTGCATTCACCTGGTGCACATTAGTTGCACTCACCTCTCCTTCCCTGCAGCCATAGCCCAAGACATGTCTGCTTAGCACAGCTGTGCTTGACATCCTTCAACAACGCAAGGTCCTTCAATCCTCTCTTAGTCAGTGATCAGACCCTCACACTGTGAGATGAAAGTTTCTGCAACAGAGGCTGCCTCTCAACCCACTGCTCCCAGGACCTGTCTGTTGATTCTGCAGAATTGACCTCCTGGTGTTTGCATTCACTCAGGCCAAACTTCGGCCCCTGGAGGTTGAGTCTTTCCTGGGGGCTTCTCAGATTGTTTTAGGAGGGTAATTGCTTTACCAGGTGTTTATTTCTACTGCTTTGAGGCAATGTTCTGTCTTTTTTTGGGCTGGAGGAAATTTGGAGAGCTGAAGATTTTCTAACCTACTCCACCATTTTCCCAAAATCCTCCAACAGGGAGGAAAAAAACCAAGCACAACCCTCATAATGCCATGTTTCTAAGTTGGGATAGTCAACTGGCTCTAAACTCACAGACACTCAGGCTTCAAAGGTGAAAATCAGGTAAGCAAAATTCCTTGGGAGGAGTATTGACTGTCTGAAAACTATTTTGATGATTTTTTTCTTTATCATAGTCACTTCTTGAATACTTTAACCCTGCTGCACCCAAAAAGAACCCTCCCTTGCAACAAATAGCTATAGTCAAGTTAAACCAACCAACACATAGACTATGTGAAAAAGTGCTTTGACTATTGAAGGGTGCTAAATTACTAATTAGATCAATGAGAAAGAACTTGATTGACTTAAGATGTCTCAGAGATAGTTCTCAGGATTGTAAAAAATGCATTAAAGATTACCCTAAATGAATCCATAATATACCTTCTCAATCCCTCTTATTTCCTTTATTCTAATTATTCTTATTTTTCTGTCTTTTTATATGCTGGTGCTCAGTATTAGATATTGACCTATGTTGGACAGGAAGAGGGTTTTATGAGATGATATGAGTAACACAATGTAATAAGCAGGAAGGTGGCATGATGGACATCAGAGGAGGGTTATCCTTTCCACTTGTCCTTGAGGGATCCTATGTTTTAGATGATTCTTTGTTCCAGTTTACAATAATCAATCCTTTTTATCCGTGTTTCCATAATACTGAGAGTCAGTACTACATAATTTAACACTCAGTTTCTCTTTACTTCATACATCTTAATTTTGTCACTGCAACTAGATTGTAAGCTCCTGGAGGGAAGAGAACATGTCATATGGTTCTGTATAATCACTCTGATACCTAACATAGTGCCAGGCACATAGTAAACGTAAGACAGATAAACACAGCACACTTGAGGGCTGCTAGCACAGGTTCACTCTTGATTTGGTCAAACAAGAAAGACACAAAAAAGGGGTTAATAACCTTACTTTATTGTGGTCTAGTTTTCTTAGAAGCTGATAATGAGAACACAAACTCTTACAGCATTCCCTAATCACCTTTCCACCCTTATGTCTTGATGGGTCAGTTGACAGAGGCACAACTTGTATATCCCCTAAATCCTCTTAAACCTCAAGAGGGGCCAGTTGAGGCAAACACAGATTCCCCTCAAGCTTTGACGGGGACCGATCAAGGCACACACAGCATTCTAGCTTGTGCATTCAACCCTAAGGTTCCCCAAGTCTCAGTGTGGGCCAGTAGAGGCACACACAGCATTTGTGCATTCAACCCTAAGGGCTCCACATTCACTGTCTGGTGACCACCTGTTTTATAAGCCAAAAGACAAAGAAAGCATATTGTCAGCAATAGCCTTACAAGTTTACATCACCTCATCCCCATATCCCTATGTGCAGCTGCAGTGGATGTTTAGATTATTTGCAACTATATAACTGTGCAAGTGTGATGGAGATGTTTTGACCTATTTCTTTTGACTTATTCCTCTCATGCTACAAATGAGGCAGTATAGCATAGTAGAGAAAGCACTGAACTGGTAGTTAGCAGATCTGAATTTGAATCCTGGCTCTTGTAGTTTCTAGTTATGCTACTTTTGAGCAAACCAACTAGTCTCTCTATTTTATCACCTTTGTAGCTCATTTAGACTCTAGTCTTCTCCTCCCAATCCCCATGTACACTACCATGTCTAGCTTCCAAAACAAGGACCTGAGCATCGAAGGTCAAGGTCATCCTCCCTGAGGGACTGATACTAATGCTTTGGCTTATGAGCCCCCACCAATGTGTTTTCCTCTTGATAGTCAAATGATATTGGTTCCTCAGCCAGACTTAATTGGCTTTTAGAAAGCATATTTACTATGATGGTAGAATTGGAGATGCTGAGTGAAAAGGCTAGGCTCAGAATAGTGTAAGCACAGAGTAACTAAGTTCCGATTTTAAAGAGATGAATAAGGAAGAAAAAAATGCAGTATCTAATTTAAAGGAAGAAAACACAAATTCTAACTCTAGATAGGAATAGATTAAAGTTTTTAATCGAAAGAAAGTGAATGGATAATAAACCAAAGCCAATTATCTGTTCCACATGTATGTATATATGCATATATTTACATATATGTGTACATGTTTCTCTGTGTATGTGTGTATATGTATATCTATATCTATATAAATTTCAACAGAGATGCATGAAGAATGGGAGTGATGAACTCATCAGAAATCTATTAAATTTTAGGGCATTTTAAATAACCAGAATTGAGATTATGATTTTAATGAAGGCAACAGTAAAAATTGATAATATCAAAAAAGATTAACAGGGAAGCTTCATAATGTTTAAAAGGCAACATAGACAATAGAAAACTTAATATGTACAAATACCTATATACTAAATGACACCTGTATGAAATCTTAAAGGAATAGTAAAAGGTCATTGAGGGTAATACAATAATTGTATGAGAATTGAATATTTCTTTTGCTGAGCTGAGTGAATCTACCAAAGGTTTACAAGAAGAAAAATATAGAAATGAATAGAATGAGGGGAAAAGTGGAATTGAATGACCTTTGGCAATTTCTGATGAGTTATTAAAGAATATATATTTCACTCCAACAAATGTATTTTTATAAACATTGATCATGTATCCCAAATTTTTAAAAATATAGATAATAAAAAACTTCCTTTCCAGACAATAATATAACCAAGGTTTTTGTGCTGTTGTTTTTAGAGCTAGTTCTGGGAATCTTTAAGTTTTCTGTGCTTCCATGATCCAAGGAGAGGTGTAGTCATTGCCCTTCTGAACTATGCTCTGGTCTTTACCCAGAAAAGGACCTTGCTTCCTTGCAGCTGCAAGTGCTATGGTTCCTTTTGGTCTTGGAACTGTGGTTAGGTCCTCCGCTCTCTTGCAACCACAAGTGTTAGTGCTCCTTTCTGCCTTGGAACTGAGACTAAGGGCTCTCCTGTGAGCCATCACAAGCATTCTTCTCCATCTTGGAACTGTGATCAGGGCATCTTTCTGCCTGCAAGTGCTGGTCCTGTTCTTTGCCCTGAAACTGCTGCATATGAGTAATGCAACTAGGCTGTCCACCTAGTGCCATCAGAGGGTCCTCTGTAATCTCTTTCTGACCAGTGGTCTGACCCCTTTGCTATCTGTGAGCTGAAAGCTCCTAAAGCTGGTCCTAACATAGCTGCCTCCAAGACCTGCTGCTGGTGTACCCGTGGCACATGCTGTGCTCTGGGCCAACTTCCACAGACATTCCTGCTGATTTTCTAAGTTGTCTTGCACTAGAAAAATGTATCACCCAAGCATTTGTTGCTCTGCCACTTCAGAATTTGATTTGAGGTGTTCTTTTAATGTTGTCTGGAAGGAAATTTCACCTTATAGAGAGTTCAGCTGAGTTGCTGCCTGTAGGCCACCATCTTGGCTCCCAAATGTCATTTGCTATTAATGTTATTTTTCAACTTCAGCATGACTTAATCCTAACCTGTACCACCACTAACTCATTCTCCATTGTACATGGATGTTCTTTCAAAATCTGATATCAGATGTATTCCTTTCAAAAAGTGTACCCTGAGTATCCCAGCTGTGCTCTGATTACTTTTTATCTCTTATATAGAGACTGGGCTAGATGTGTTATGTAATATTCACAATATTTTCCCTTTTCTACTTTTCCAGTTTTCTTATGCCCTACTCCCTTCCACATACTCTGTGACCCAGTAATATCGACCTGTTTGTTTTTCCTGGCACATGACACTCTGTTTCCTGATGGTGTATTTTCACTGTCTATCTTCCAGGTCTGGAATACTCTCCCTCCTCATCCCTGCCACCTGGTGTCCTTCACTTCCTTCAACTATCATCTAAAGTTCCACTTTCTGGAATAAGTTTCTCCCAGTTCTCCTCTATCCTAGTTCTTCCTCTCTGAGAATATTCTCCAGTTATCATGTCTTGTATGCATTTTTTTGCTTTTTGTCTCCTTAGACTGTGAACTCCTTCAGAACAGACATTGTTTTTCCCCCTTTCTCTTTATTTTGAGCACTTAACTGGGTGCCTGGCACTTAGTAAGCGCTTAATAACTTTGTCAGTTGTCCATCTGACTGCTTGTTGATTGTCCATCCAAGTACCTATCATAGTCTTAACAACAGGCATTTTCCATTCACTACTTTGCTTGGAGCCATTTTTTTTCATTGCTTCATTTAGGGGCTTCTGAAATGTTTCAGAATGATGTCATCAACATATAGGACCATATTGTAGATTCTGCTATCTATAGGAAATCCTTATTCCATTTGAACTTTTTACTGAATCTCCTTCATTTTAGTGGTAGATACCTTTAGTGAACTTATGGCTCCCTGTATCATGCTTTCAGTGTTTTTCATGATCAGGATGGTGTTAGATAAGTTCATCTTGGCTGTTGCACATTTCATGGAATCTTGAATTTTGACGTGTGAAAAAGATATGTTCTTGAAAAATGTCTTTCAATTTTGTTCTATTATTAGGCCTATATCCCAAAGAAAACAAAGAAAGAAGAAAAGGATCTATTTTTAGAAAAATAACTATAGTTTTTTTAGTGGCCCCAAATTTGAAATTAAGAGAATTTTTTTGCTAATGAGGAATAACCAAACAACTTGTGATATATTATTGAGCCATAAGAAATGATGAAATGGATAATTTAAGAATCAACTCATAATTTTACAGTGAAATTAGTAAAAGTAGAAGAATACTTCATACAGTGGCAACACTGTGAAGAAAAATACAATTTTGAAAGACTTTAGAACTCTGATTGATGAAATTTAAAAAATACAAGTCAAGAATACTGAAGTTGAAACATAGAGCATATCTCCTGCCAGAATGACTTAAAAAAGAGAGAGATATACTTTTTTGTACTTAACCAGTGTGGGAATATTTTTGTGGCTGGACTAACCATATTTGTATGAAAAGGTTTTCTTTTAAATTTATTTCTTTTATTGCTTAATGCTTTAATTGCTTAAAATTTACAAGAAAAATGAAAAATTCTGGAGGAGCTGTAGGGAGGGAAGCAGGTACAATAAAACAGTGTTGGGGGAGGTGTGACCTGGTCTGGTTGTTTTGGAAGCCAATTTAGAAGGGAGAGGGGTATCTTCATAACTCAGGCCCCCTTGGGAGGCAGCAGCAGAGGCAGTGGCAGAGACAGGGGCAGCCAGGAGCTCCCGGAGCAACCGGGACGTCAGATGCATTACTGAAGGTCTCCACATAAGCCCCCTGAGGGAACTGAGAATGGGAGGCAGCCCTGCCCCCACCTGAGAACCTGAATTTAATCTTACCCTAAAGAGCAGCCAAGCCCACCACTGAAAGCCCTGAGGCTGGGAAGCAGCATTTGAATCTCAGACCCCAAGCACTAGCTGGGCAGATCTAGGCAGGGGTGGACAGGAATCTCAGAAGTCAAGTAACTGGCTGGGAAAATGCCCAGAAAAGGGAAAAAAAATAAGACCATAGAAGGTTACTTTCTTGGTGAGCAGATGTTTCCTCCTTTCCTTTCTGATGAGGAAGAACAATGCTTACCATCAGGGAAAGATATAGAAGCCAAGGCCTCTGTATCCCAAACATCCGAAATAGATATCCAATGGACTCAGGCCATGGAAGAACTCAAAAAGTATTTTGAAAAGCAAGTTAGACAGATGGAGGAAAAACTGGGAAGAGAAATGAGAGAGATGCAAGAAAAGCATGAAAAACGGGTCAATACCTTGGTAAAGGAGACCCAAAAAAATGCTGAAGAAAATAACACCTTGAAAAATAGGCTCACTCAATTGGCAAAAGAGGTTCAAAAAGCCAATGAGGAGAAGAATGCTTTCAAAAGCAGAATTAGCCAAATGGAAAAAAGCTCACTGAAAAAAATAGCTCTCTCAAGATTAGAATGGAACAGATGGAGGCTAATGACTTTCTGAGAAACCAAGAAATCAACAAACAAAACCAAAAGAATGAGAAAATGGAAGAGAATGTGAAATATCTCATTGGAAAAAAACTGACCTGGAAAATAGATCCAGGAGAGACAATTTAAAAATTATGGGACTACCTGAAAGCCATGATCAAAAAAAGAGCCTAGACATCACCTTCCATGAAATTATCAAGGAAAACTGCCCTGACATACTAGAACCAGAGGGCAAAATAAGTATTGAAGGAATCCATTGATCACCACCGGAAAGAGATCCAAAAAGAGAAACTCCTGGGAACATTGTGGCCAAATTCCAGAGTTCCCAGGTCAAGGAGAAAATATTGCAAGCAGCTAGAAAGAAACATTTCCAGTACTGTGGAAATACAATCAGGATAATACAAGATCTAGCAGCTCCTACATTAAGGGATTGAAGGGCATGGAATAGGATATTCCAGAAGTCAAAGGAACTAGGACTGAAACCAAGAATCACCTACCCAGCAAAACTGAGTACAATACTTCAGGGGAAAATATGGTCTTTTAATGAAATAGAGGACTTTCAAGCATTCTTGATGAAAAGACCAGAGCTGAAAAGAAAATTTGACTTCAAACACAAGAATGAGAAAAGGCATGAAAAAGCAAACAGCAAAGAGAAGTCATAAGGCACTTACCAAAGGTGAACTGTTTACATTCCTACATGGAAAGACAATATTTGTAACTCTTAAAACTTTTCAGTATCTGGGTAGTTGGTGGGACCACACACACACACACACACACACACACACACACATGCGCATGCGCACACACATGTACATGCCTACATGCACACATACATACATACATGTATGCACATACAGTGACAGAGAGCACAGAGTGAATTGAATAGGATGGGATCATATTTTAAAAGAAATTAAGGTAAATGGTGAGAGAGAAATATAGTGGGAGGAGAGAGGGTGAAATGAAATGGGGTAAGTTATGTATCATTCAAGAGGCAAGCAGGAGACTTTTTAGTGGAGGGAAAAAGGGGAGAGCTGAGAAAAAAACATGAAGTTTACCCTCATCACATTCGACTAAAGGAAGGAATAAAATGCATACTCATTTTTGTATGAAAACCTATCTTACAATACAGGAAATTGGGGGAGAAGGAGATAAGCAGGGTGGGGGGGATGATGGAAGGGAGGACAATGGGAGGAGGGAGCAATTTGAAGTCAACACTTGGGGAGGGACAGCATCAAAAGACAGAATAGAAACAATCGGGGGCAGGATAGGAAGGAGGAAAATACAGTTAGTCTTACACAACACGACTATTTTTTGAAGTCACTTGCAAAACTACACTGGTATGGCCTATATTGAATTGCCTGCCTTCCCAAAGGGAATGGGTAGGGAGGGAGGGATGGGGAGAATTTGGAACTCAAAGTTTTGGGAACAACAGTTTAGTATTGTTGTTGCTACTAGGAAAGAAGACATACAGTTAATGAGGAATAGAAAGTCATCTGGCCCTACAGGACAAAAGAGAAGATGTGGACAAGAGAAGGGAGGGATGATAGAAGAGAGGGCAGATTGGTGATAGGGGAAATTAGAATGCTTGGTGTATTGGGATGGGGGGAGGGGACAAATGGGGAGAAAATTTGGAACCCAAAATTTTGTGAAAATGAATGTAAAAAGTTAAATAAGCAAATATATATTTAAAAAAATAAAATATGGTGAGAAAAAGGAAAAAGAAAAAAGGAAAGTAAATATTTTTTTAAAATTGTAAATGCATGCAAAAATATAGCAATTCTTTTCCTAATAGCCAAAATTCAAAACTGAGAGGGCCACATCATTTGGGGAATAATGAGCTGAACAAATTATGGTATATGTATTGATAAAATGTTGCTTATGCAAAACATTTGAAGGGAGTGGTTTTAGAAGATCCTGGGAAGACTTGCAGGAAACTGATGCAAAATGAAGTGAGCAAAACCAGGAAAACAATACATATAATACCAATGATGCTGTAAAGGCAAATAATTTAACTTTGAAAGACTAAGGAACTCTGATCAACACAACAAAACTAACTACATTTCATAGGACTCATGACTGAACAAGCTCTCTACCTTCAGATAGAGAGGTGATAGACTCAATGTGCAGAATAAAGCTATTTTGGACATAGATACTATAGAAATTCGTACACAAATTTGTAATGGGTTTTGTTTTTTGCTTTCTCAGTAGATAGGAGACGGAGAGATTGGAGTGAGGGAATTCAGAACTGAAAATAAAATAAAATTGAGTTAAAAAAGAGAAAGAAAAGGTTGGGGGCCTTAGGAGAAGTGAGATAAAATAAATACTTATAATAAACAAATTAAAATAATAAAAATGCTTTACTCTGAGCCAAATGCCTGTTTATAACCAAAAAACTAAAAGAGCAGTAGTATTTTAAAAAATGTATTACATCTTCTGATTAATTGTATAGTGGTAAAAGTATAGTTTACTGCAGAATATTGCTTGCAAAAACTTGTACATTCTTTTCTAATATTCTCACTAAGGATACTTTTGATATGAGTATATCTTATAAAAATTTATATACATGGGAAAGGTGATATACAAGTTGGCACTCAGTATTCTCTTGTTCACCTTTTTTTAGGGGTAATAATAAGGCATCTCTCCCTTCTTTGGCTACCTAGCAACTTGATTCTTCAACATCTTTACAGTTATTAAAACTTTCAACATATACTTCCTCTGTAACTACTTTGTATGGTTTTGCTATTATTTTCACAAATTGTCCTTAAGTGCCATTCCAATAAGTGCTTATTGAATGAAAATTATTGCATTCAACTGAAGCCCAAATGACAGAATAGATCAAAGTGATTCCCTGAGCCTAAAAAACCAGTTTGTACTAGTTTCTCTCCACCTATATCCACCAAAAAATTTTAATTCTCAATAGATTACATTAGTCTTGAACAATATTTTCCCAGAATTAGAGTCATCATTTCTCATAGCTGTGGATGCACCAAAGTCAGGAGCCATTGTAGGCTCCATCCTCTACCACTTTTTATAACACATGAGGCATTTTTAGATAGTAAAAATGGGTATTTTTATGAGGTAACTTTGAATTTCTCCACTTTCCACTTGTCCATATTTCACAAAGTATTGCTTCTTATTCATTGTTCATTGCTGAATAGCTTATTAGGTGGAATGGAAGGTTTTCAGTGAAAACCATCATAAAGTGAAAAGTCTCCTTGTATTTTTTTGCATAGACATTAAATATCCTTTATCACAGATCTAAAGTAATTGAATCTTAAGCTTTACAGAGAACACTAGTGTGCTAAGTTACTACGTAGTGACTATATTAGCCACATTTGTGCAATAGTCATAATAAATACAAACATTTTGCAACTCTTTAAAAACAATAAATAATCTTTCACCAACTTTCTCCTAAATATTTATATACATGTAGTATAAAAACAACAATTTCTCCTAACAGCCTAATTCAGAATGAAAGTGGGGAAGCAATAACATAGTGAAAAAATCATTTCAAACTATAAGTCAAATTTAAAAAATACAAAAGATTCCACTAACCTACAAAATGTAGAAATGTACAAACGTACACCAGTCTGGTCCTCTCTAAGCAGGTATCAGCCAGCCATCCCACAAACACAGGTGTAAGCGTGGAAGTCCCAATGAAGCTGAGGTTCACAATGACTGCCTGGTAATTGTGGTAGCCTAGCTTTACAGTGCAAAAAATAATCATATTACAGACGATGGCAAAAAAAGTAAACCTTTCACACAACTCCACCAGCATCAAACATATTCGAGCCTGAAGTCTTTTCTTGATTTGTGATACAGGGAAGTCACTGCCATCCCTTTTCTTCTTCCTGTCTTTTTGGTGATTTAGAAGGAGTTTCTCTTGAAGTTTTTTAAAGTTTGTAACAGGCATGACTAACCTCCTTGAACAAGACTAGCATAAGTGGTTTAAGCTTGTGTTTTTTTTCCTCTGCCCTCTAATGAAATAAGACCTTTGCTTTGAATTTCACGCCTCCATGCTACAATTTTGTAATATTCTTCACACATTAACGTTATTCATTTTGGGGATCTGAGAGCACAATATATGCAAGTATTTAAACTTCTATTGTTACACAGCTGTGTCTAAGTCCGATTTGTTTGTTTAATGAGTTTAATCATACTCTTATCCTCCTCCTCTAAATTATATTGAATTACACGAATCCAGTTGGGTATGTGTGGGAACTCAACTTGAAGCAGGTGAAGCAACATTTCAGAATTTGAATAGATCAAGAAATAATTTGAGTCTAATAATTTCTGATACTTTAATTTAAAAAACCAGAACAGTGCCAAAGAAATAAAGAAAATCTGTATTGGAGAGTGTGGCATCTTATCACTATTACATTTCTTTTTATTTTTGGTTGAAATTCAGATAAGAAAGTTAATTAGGTAACAAAAATGCTGATACTTTTAGATGACTAGCTGGGTTTATAATAGAGTAATTTGAGTTCATTAATGAAATGGGAAAACATTAAACAAAAGGTAGTGTTTGAATGTTATTATAAACTAGTGCCCAGGAATAAAGAAACAGAAATACTTTTGGATAAGGGATTATTGGATCTTTGGTCATCTAAGAGAGTGTATAATGGCATGCAATTTTGGAAAGTAGGAGTTTAGCAATCAAACTACACAGCAGTAAAAAGAAAACACTACAAATTTCAAAGTAAAACTATGAGTCTGTTAGAAGGAGAGTGGCACACAGACTTAGCAGCTACATAGGAGGTACTTGGATCCAGCTTTATATAGTAGAAAGAACACTAGATTTGGAACCAAGGGATGTGGTTAGTCATGACTTTGATATATCATGGTATAAAACCTTCAGCCAATGGGTCATAGGGCACCCTCTTTCAGTAAGGGACCCTGGTTTTGGCTTAGGCTGATGGTGTGTATCAGTAAGCACCCCAACATATACAATGGGACCTGCTATCACAGATTCTTAGATCTGCGTTCATGAAAGGAAAGACTTTACCTTTTGAGGAATTAACAATCACTTTAATCAAGCACAGATATCAGAGAAAATCAAAGTCAAAATTTCAGAGAAATTAAAAATGAACAGACAATGCTTTCAAACAGCCTGACCCTAACATACATACACCTTTACCAGAGAGGGAAACACCAACATCTGGGTTTTCAAAAAGTTGAGGCAGGAGGTGGAGAGGGGGAGCTGCTTGGCAACATCCCAGAATCTCATCTGGCACACAGACCTTCTTCCAAAAACTAAGCCCCCCACAGCAAAACCTCACCCTCAGAATATTTCTAAACTTTTAAGAGCCAGAAGGTACAACCCTCTGACACAGTGCCTTAATAGAAAAAACAAAAGATATTTGGGACCCGCCTACAAAACAACTCCCCTAATCAAGCTTTCCACAATGGGAAGGTCCATCAATGAGTGGGACAGATCCTCTCCCATCACATTATTCAACCAGAGGTACTTTTACTAAAACAAAAACAGCAAAAGATCCTAATTTGATTGCCATTAGATGGGGTTCAATCCCAGGGAGAGCCCAATCCCTAAAAAATAAACTTTTAAAAAGGCTTTTTTTGTTGTACTACATGACAATACACTTGGACTCCCAAATTAAAACTCTTGGAGGAAAAACTCTAAAGCAAAATATAGGCATGACACAAGAATATAGTCTCCATAAAAGGGAGTTCTTCAAAAAATATACCCAATATACAAAGTAAATGAGATATAACAAAGCTATTTACTTCCTTCAACTTAAAATAAATACTTAAAACACAAAAAACTCCTAGGCACATATTGACAAAAATGTGAAATAGGAAAAAAGTAAAATTCATGGCCTCAAGTATCTATACACAAATTACCAAAGTTTAGGCATCGGATAAGAAAAATGAGAGCAAGGCTAATATAGCCTAATATGTATCACTAAGATGTGGTGAAATGATACTCATGAGTAGATTATAACTCTGGGTGGACATGCCTTATTTATAAGAAAAAGGGCAGAAAAAGGTTTATGGTAAGTGTAGAATTGTATTTTAAGAAAGTATATTCATTTGAGGAAATTTAGGAACCAGAATGGGAGAACATGACTGAATATTTAGGCAAGGGTCAAAGGAGAGAGAAACAGAATTGATTTTGTCATTAACATATACTATGAAATAGACCACTTCAAAAGAATGAACAAAGAGGTGAAGAGTTTGAGAAACAGATCACAAGCCTTGCACAGAGGCATTATAAGGGAGTGATAGGGATTTCAGTTATCCACATATCTGCCAGAGGTTTCTCTTTTCCAAAAACAGAACAGGTGATAGTTTTCTGATTTGCTCTATTAAGCATTTATTCTTTCAAAAGGCTGAACAACCAATGAGGGGGAATGCTCTTGTATATCTGATTCTCACTAATAGGGAAAAACTGATTTCTGGGTTGGAAAGGGTAGGAATTTAAGGGAATGTGATCATTCTACTCAGAATTTGCAACAGAAAAAGAAGAAATCTGGGCATAGTCTGACATATATTCTAGATTTTGGGAAAAATGCCTTTCAAAAGATTCAGAAAAAAAATAGGATTCCTTGGAGTAAAATTCTTCAGGGGACAGTCTAGGAGAGAAAGGAGACTCATATTTTTGGAATTGACATTGTTGCCCAAATGAGGAAAGTGAAAATAAATTATCTCCCTTCTTTCAGGGACTACCTAATGAGTGCTCTGGGGTACCATGCCACATTTTGAGGCAAGAAGAAGAGAGCAAAGAACGGAAGTTAACTCTACTTTTAAAGTCTATTAAGTAGGCACTTCTTGACGATTTGGTTTTGAAGTAACTCCTTCCCTGTGTCATAATCGGGGGGAATGAGGGATTACTACATCATTGCTAAGTCCTTTATCAGTGATCATATGTCTCCGCAAGTGGCCAAGGGAGCTCAGCTCAGCTCCAGGTAGGTGCCCTGGGGGATACCTTAGCTAGAGGAGACCAGGGTGTATTGGGCAGAATGATTGCCCCAATTATACCTAATCTTCTGGTTCTGGTTTGTCACTTTCCTCATATAATTCCAAATTTCTTTCCAGAATTGTTAGACCAGATGTCAGTTTCACCAACAGTGTGTCCATTGTCTTTTTATAACCCTCTCTTTTGTCATTTTTGTCAATTTCTGGGTATTAGATGAAATGTCATAGCTGTTTTATTTGCATTCCTCTTAGTCTTAGTGATTTATAACATTCCATTCATTTACATGGTTGCTAAAAGTTTGTAATTCTCTTTTTCAAGAGAGACACAATTCTCTTTTTTGTTAATTGTATCTTGAGATTTTTGGTTGTTAACAAGATTCTTAATAAAATTCTTATTACGTTTCTAAGTAAAAATAAAAAAATTGTGTCTAAGTTAAAATTTAAACAGAAAATGAAGGAGTGTACTTCTCTTCATTCTTAGGCTTCCTTGTCAATCCACAGTCAAATGAAAACTATAGTTAAAAGATAGGCTACTCATGGAAAAATCTGGTTTAGTTACTATAAATGGGATGCTTAATTTTTCATAATTAATTTAAATTAAATTTTTCATAATTATGACAAATAGCTTTCTCAAGAAGTACAAATAATCTATCCAGGTGTAAAGTCACTCAGCAGTCCAGTTTTAATATTTGAACTACTTATATTTGACTAGAAATAATCGCATAACATACACTTTAAAAGAAAATAACAATAATTTATTTGCCAGTATCTAAAAGTTTGCCCATGTTGGTCCTGCAAAATACTGTTTTAGCATCATGACCGGTATTCTTAGTCTGCTGACCCTGATTTGTATAATTGTGTTCAAATTTTTTTAGATCTTTTTGTATTTCTCATATTTGTTATATTTACATTGTATATATGGGCAGTCTTAGGGTAGTAGTTACTATCTATCCGGAAACTGACATTTGTTTCTGGTATATGGAATGAGAGTTTTAAATAGCAGAAGTGTTTACTCATTGCTCTTCCTGGGGCATTCCTGAATTTTCTCCATGTCTTGTTCAGTATGCTCAAATTGAGAGCTGTCTTTGACCCTGTTTCTGAACTTCAAGATCTTTTCAAAGCCAGATATTAAGCTGCGTAGTATATATGGAAACTTGTTTTCCTTCAAATCTCTTACCATCTCACTAGGTCTCAAAATTATGTTTTGAGTAAGCTACTGAATAGCAACTTTTTGCTGGGGGTAGGGGAGCTAGGTGCTTTATGCACAACAACAAAAAAAATGACACAACACAGACTTTAACATAATTATCTGTATACATTTAAGCTTTAGGAGTACTTGCTTTTTTCTTCCTAAAATAATTCATATTTCTTTGCTCTTCATGTCTTACAAAGCACTTTTCTCCCAACAATCCCATGAAATAGATAATTTGAGTATTATTCTTATTTTTAAGACTACTTACTCCAGTTCCTCTGTTTTACAGATGGTAATACTGGGGACTAAAGACCACATGATTTTTCTAAGCTCACATAGGTATCAAGTAGTAGAGTTGGAGCTTGCAACCAATTGCCCTGTCTCCAAATCCAATGTTATTTCCACTATACCATAATGAAAACAGAAACTCAGGTCAGTGAACTGACAGTAAATGTTAGAGACAAGATTTTATCCCAGAACTCTCAATTCCACGTTCAGTGCATACACCAGATATTTTTGCTTTATACCTGTAGCTTCCTCAAAGTCATAGTATTTCAAATGTTTATGACTGAAAAAGAGTATATTCATATTGAGAAGAATTATCTTTGCCCTTCCCCCACACAAACGAAGAATAATCTATGTGGCAAAGTTAAAGACTCAGATAAAACACTGAGTAGGAAAGTAGGCTTAATTTGAAAATCAAGAATTGCTGACATTTCAAAAATAGACCATTATATGAGGTCCATTTAACTTAGCAACAAAAAAAAAATATTACAGATCAGAACTGGATCTAGACTAGTTAGTTTCTTGTAGTGTAACACAATGGTTAGGGTCACAATAAGGGATTTTTTTTAGTATTTTTAAAAATAAATGAATATACTTTTAAATTTGAAAAGATTCAACTCCTTAGATATTTGTTTAGATATAAGTTAAGACACCTGATAAACAGTAATATACAAAGGATGAATTTCTCAAAGTTGGAAAGGGGGAACAATTTTCAAACTTAGCCAAGCAAATAAATGCCACCAACATTATTTCCTAAATGTGTGACCATGTGGAAGGCACTGTGGAATAATGAAAAGAAGATTTAAAAATCAGAAGATCTAGTTTCAGATCCTGATACTAGCTGTCACAAGCACTTGAGAAACAAATATGAATGTGAAGACAATCCTTGTCTTCAGATCACATCTATTCTAATGGGGAAGATAGCACATATTGGCAATATTGGACAGGAAGAGGTGTTTTGGTTTATAAGGGAGTGGACTGACGATGTTGTTCAGTCATATGCTACTTTTTGTGTCCCTGTTTGGGGTTACCTTGGAAAAGACCCTAGAGTGATTTGCTGTTTCCTTCTCCAGCTCATTTTACAGATGAGGAAACTGAGGCAAAGAGGATGCCTAGTAAATGTCTGAGACCAGATTTGAACCCTAGAAGATGAGTTTTCTGGATTTCAGGACTGGCACTCTATCCACTGCACCACTTAGTTGCCCATATGAAGTTATTGCTTTGATATGGTTGATGTTGGGTTGGCTAGGAGGAAACATGTGTCTATGAGCAAGAACATGGCTGGAATAAAAAGTGAAACATGTCTAGGACTAGTTAGATAGAATGGGACATTGTGAGGCCCATTAGGGGCTCACCAATTAGGACAGGTTTGACTTCAGAAGAGGAAAACCAGTACTGAAAGAGTTAAGTCCTCTTGGGTATGACCAAAGTATGACCAAGTATAACTTGGGTATGTCCAAAGGGTGCAGCATTAAAGAGCAGGCATGCCTGTCATCAAAAGGAGTGGCAGTGGAGAACTAAATAGTTTTACATGAAGTCTTTCCTAGGTCTCCTGGTCCAAATAGGCTTATGTGATGCCTGGAAACTGCTTGGATCTAGATGAGGTTTTGGGCATATAGCCCAGCAGTAGATGTTTTATTATGCATCGTTTTATTGTTATTATGCATTATTTATTGTATTTTATTGATTCTATGCCAGGAGTAAATTCACTACCTCTTTAAGCAGTGTCCTGTGAATTAATAGTCTGCACAGGAGAGATCTTGGCAAACAGCAAGGCCTAGTCCTAGCAGTACCATAGATGCTTTACTACTCAAGAAACCACATGTAAGTTTTGGGGCACAATTAGTGAGGCTTTCCTATGTCCATGTCAAGTTTTCTCTTGCATTTTTTTGGTATTTAATCTCTGCCCAAAGTCTGCATTTGTGCCCTCTCTCATTACACAATCTTCAATTAAATGGTAAAGGATGTTAACCCATCTAAAGAGAGCTAGTGAAATGGGTTCATGAAAGGTTAGTATGTCCCCTCATAGTTTCTGTAAAATTTGCCTCTTTAGTGCACTCTGAGGACTCATCAATAGTATTGACTTTTGGAGAAGTCAATAAATCAGGAGAGCTTGACTTCTAGTTCTGATTTGCTGTGTAAAGCTGGGCAAATTGCTTAACCTGTCTGAACCTCAATGTCTCCATCTGCAATATTGTGGAGGCAATATTGACATCCTGGAATGTCATAATGCTAAGACCAATGAATGCTTGTTGAGTTCTTCAGAAGAAAGACACACTGTAGCCCTGTTATAGTACAATATTATTGCTCCTAGGGGATCAGTGGTGAGATTCAGGATTATTGGCCTCAGTGGACCAGCTAAAGGAGTGATCAAGATTCTCTGCGAGGGGGTAAATAAAATGATGCCAATAACATGATTAGTTGTTTTACCATCAGAACTCATGAAACCATCTACTGAGATGTTACTGGATTGGCCTCATTCTCAGTGTTGAAAGTAATGAAATTGTAAATTTTTCAAAGTGTTGGGATGCTATTCCAAATCTAAATTTATTCAATTACTGTAAATATCATAGCCCTCATAGAATCAAACAAGCCATTTCCTTAGAAAAAAAGTTAAAAGAAATTAAGCAATATATGTTGCACAAGGCGGTTATGGCTTTCATAAGTAATATACTTTTAAAAAAGTGGATAGAATCCGTGATTTAATTGGTTTAGTCAATTTTCTATCAAAGCAGATCAGCAACTACTGTGCAATGAATAATTTTAGTTGTCTGAGCCACTGAGAGGTTATATAACTTGTCCAGAGTCAAGTAGCTTGTGTGTGTTAAAAATAGGACTTGAACCCAGATCTTCTTGACTTCAAGGCTAGCTCTTCATCCACTATACCACATGATAGCGTATCTATCTCTCTCGCTTCAGTATTCCAGTGATCTATGATTTAGTTAGTTCTGGCACTTCCTCCACCATTTTAGCCCGTGACTCTTCCACACTTTTAGTAGTTCTTCATCATGAACTGCTTATGATCAACCAGTTACTGATCAATCCTTTTTATGTCAATCCTTAACTTAACTTGAAAGCCAAGTTGACTCTTGGAAAAAGGTACATAGTTCAACACCAGGCTAGTTTTTGACCCCTTTCCACTTTGCTAGGACATTCCAGTGGTTGTATTGTACCTGACATAATTTTCATAAGACGGGTCACATCTGTGCCATAATGAAGCATCAGAACAGAACTTTAGTGGAGGAAGGAAGATTCTTTCTTCTTACCTTGGGGAAGGGGGAGGGAAGTTTCAGCCTTATAGAGTCCAATAATATCCATAAGAAATTGTGTTGGTTCACAGTAAAAAACAAAACAAAACTATATATACACATGTATATGTGTGTTCATATTATATACCTACATATGCTATATATGTATTATATGCATGCATTTAAATTAAGACACAATGTAACTGTGTCTTTCTGTTAGGTGTCTTTTATTAGGCCTCTCAGATTACTAGGGTTTGTGATTCTTGATAAATGACCAAGATTTTTTTCATGATGTATTGGAAAGAGAATTTATTGACCTGAGAATAAACAAATCTGGTTCTAATTCTAACTTTATGCACATTTTAATAAATTGATCATTTGAGTCCCAGTTTTCTCATCTGAGGAAAAGGGACCACATTAGACATTGGCCAATGTTCCTTTCAACTTTGTAGTTGAAATTCTCATTGCCTTAGGGTCTTTTGAACAATATTTTCAAAATAGGAGACTGAGTTGGGGTCCTACCTAATGCCATGTGACTTTAGGGAAGTCACAATCTAAGCCAGCAGTTTTCAAATATTTTGTCTCAGGACCCTTTCACACTTTAAAAAATTGGGGACCCCTCAAAGAGCTTCTGGTTATGTGAATTATATCTATCAGTATTTACCATAATAAAAATTTAAACTGATAAATATTTGAAATATTTATCTATTAATTTAAAATAGCAGTAATACAACCCATTATATGCAAACATTACGTATTTTATGAAAATAACTATAGGTTCTGAGGGCAGGAGATAGAGTGCTGGGCCTGGAGTCAGGAAAGTCTGAGTTCAAATTGGTCTTGGACACTAGCTGTGTGACCCTGGGTAATTCACTTAACCTTGTTTGCCTCAGTTTCCTCATTTGTAAAATGAGCTGGAAAAGGAAATGGCAAACTGCAATGTCAATGCAATACTCATAGCATCTGCTATGGATAAGCATGATTATTTCCAGAGTAAATTCATAAAATATAAATTCTCTTTCTCAAAGATGAAACCAAAATATTTATTCAGATACCAGAAAGCCAATTCCACCATGGTAACAAGGAAGTTTGTACACATTACCAATAAAGGTAGCACTACCATCCCAAACCTTTCCTCTCTTAGGCCTCCCTACAAACAAGCTCCCCTCAGCAAAATTCTACCCTCTCTCCCTCCTGCTAGCTGCTCTGCCTCAGTTCTGCCTCCTTCTCTCCCAGCTCTGCCTCCCAATCTCTTCCTGCTGTACCCTTTCCACTCTACCCGTTCATCAAGCTCCTCCCACCTTCTGCTCCACTCAGCCTCTGGGTTAGGCCAGAGCTCAAAGTAGCACACATGGGCCTATTGAGGGATAGGGAAGCTCTTCAAATTCCCTTAGCATTACACAAACCACTCCAGTATCTTTGTGAAGAAAACCCTAAATAGAAGCACAATGTGCCAGACATGAGTGCAATAACTGAAAGACAGCAAAAATAGTTTCCAAAAAGCAAGTGATAAGAATAAGATATTATTTTTTCATATTTTTAAAAATCTCTTTAATGCCTATCTTAATAAAAGAAGCTGGATACTCATATCCACTTCCTTATTTAACCAATCAAATTATGTTGTTTTGGTTGAAGTATATGAAGAAAGCACAGCCCCACATGGATATATAGTTGAAAAAAAGGGGAATATTTTAATAAGCTAATAATGCCTTAGTATTATATAAAAATAGTTTTGACCTTGCACACCCCTTTGAAAGGGTCTTAGGGACATCCACTTTGAGAATCTCTTCTCTAGAAAGAGTTCAATCTCCCTCCACGTGTATAGGGAGGGAAGTTGGCCTACAGTCAAGAGATCTCTAAGGTGCCTTCCAGTTCCAAGATCTATAATCCTATTAAATACATTCTTAGAAACACTTCTATTTTTCTAATGTGTAAATTATGCACAGAATTTGGCTGCAGTTTCAGTCTTTAAATTAAAAAGATTTTATAACTGGTTATGGCTGGATTTCTGTCCTTTGTAGTTTTGTCCCTGTTAAAGGTACAAGTTGACAGCTGGAGAATATGGGGAGTAGTTATTGCTTATTTCATCCTTCAGTGTAAGGGGGGAAAATTATTCAATGGCTTTGAAAACTTTCAAAGGGGAAAAAAATAGAAAATTCAAAAAGACAGCTATAAATAGAGCTTTGAGTCTGATTTCATTGTTTCTTCAAACACTGCAAATTTTATTCTGGGGACTTCATTCAGACATATGTAATTACCTATGCTAAGCAGTTTTTCATACTCTCAGGGTTCTTGCATTATTGCACCTGTATGATGGTTTTATAATTCACTAGTAATTGAACAGCAATTATTTTTCATGATGCATGTACATTTTTATATTAGATTGTTGGCAGATATTCTTTATGATGATGTCGCTTTTTCTAATGAGGAAATTAGAACTCGTTATATCATACAGTGAAATGTATTTTTCTGAGTCATTTCCTATTTCTTCTTGACATGTGGGTTTTTAAGGTAGGTTTCTGAGTTATAAAGCAGCATCTACAAAATGATGGGAATCATGTTGTCTATGAATCAATGCGGTGGCAGAAGAATTGAAAGAGTTGAGACGCTCTCTGATATCTAGGATATATCTGCCTCAGTACATGGTATCTTAGCCTGAGATCTGATTTTAATTGTGCTTTGGTCATGTGTTTCCATTTAGTTACTAAATACTTAAGAGATAGAAATTATCTTAATTTTTTTTTGATAGGCTCCTCAGTAATAGTGATATGCACATAGTAAGTCCAATAAATATTTTTTATTGATGTGTTGAATTAATGAATGTTTAAACACTGCACAAACAAACAAAACCACCTTACTGATGGTATTATCTAGTGAATTCAGGCACCAGCATCAATTAATCTAAGCCATCAACAGCTAATCCCTTTGAAGACTTCTTTAGAATTTTTAATCTTGATTGATAGTCTATAGTTGTACCTGGTGTGCTTAGTAAATACACCCAATCACAGTCTTCACTTCCCAATCAATACTCATCAGCAGGCCACATTTTTGCCAGTACACAATTGGTTGGAAGATACAGACTTTAAAATTGCTTCTTGTTTGTTGACTATTAAAATAACTTGATTCATTAGAGCAAAACTGGCATGTAAAGGCTTTCCACTAATAAGGTATTTCCCATGCATATGTAAAAATTATAAATAATGCTCTGAAAGCTACGATAACAGAAATAGCTTTGTCTGATGACTCCTTGATCATTAATATCGTGAGGCATAAAATAGGGAGACATATGTTGATAAAAGATGGCAACCAAAGTCCTGGAAGAGATCCAGTACAGAGTCCAAATGGAGAGGGAATCTCTATACAAGATGAAATACTCCAGATGCTCCTATGTTTGGATGACATGGTACTGAACATAATGTCTGGAAACATCAATGACCTTGCTAAATGAGATCCATAATCTTAAAAGGATTTGGCTTAACAATGAACAAAGGAAACTAATGAATGAGGAATGCATATGGTCTAGTGCAGAGGTATTAAACTTGCTGCCTGTGGACTGTTTGAAGTCCACAAGACTTCCAAATGCAACCCAAACTAGATTAAAATATAATTGGGAATATATAGTATGCATGTATGAAATACAGTGCATGGACTTGGGAGAAGAGCAAACTGGATTGACTTTGACAAGTTGTAAAATTCTTTTAATGATTCCAAACTTCCTTAGAAACAACATGTCATTTTTTTGTCAATACTATTTTTCAAGGGATGTATAGCTATGAGTGATGAAACACTAGAGATCTGAAGTTGACAGTCACCTAAAAGCAGGACCTGGACAGTTTGTAACATATCACAAATGAGGACTTGCCATGAGGAAGAAAGGATGTCATCAAAAAATGTGTGAGTGCAAAAGAAGATGTGTTGGTAATGAAGCAAGAGCAAAGGATAATTGCACATGCTCCATTGATATCATCTCAAAGTGAAGAGAAAGTAAGAAGGTCCTCAGTACATTGGGTGGAGAATTGTACAGGACAGGTAGATTTGTCATGGAAGAGAAACTCATATAAATGTGATTATAGATCTATTAGAGTATTGGAGACCAGTGGTGGAGGAATGTAGGAAAGGCATTATGACATAGTATAGGATTTGGGGTCTAGGTATAGGTTTAAGTTCAGTTTCTAATTACATGATTTAGTGGACTAAATACAAAGTACTGCTCTAAGTTTGATCATCTGGGCTCAAATTCCTGTTCTGCTATTTAAACAAATGTGAGACCTTGAAATAAATCACTTTTTGTCCCTTATCCTCAGTTCCTTCATCTTTAAAGTGAAATGGTTAAATAAATGGATCCTGACTCTGTTCCAGCTCTATGCAGATCACTTAAACTCTCTAAGCCTCAGTTTCCTCATGTGTAAATGGAAATAATGACAATGCTACAGCTTACCTTGAAAGGTGGTTGTGCAGATCAAATTAGACAAATTTACACAAAAATTCTTTGTAACTCTAAAGTGCTATACAAATGTAAACTATTGTGATAGTTAAGTGAAGTAGAGAAGGTAGAGAATCCAGTAAATTCCAGTAATTCGGATTTTAAAATCCTCTACCCTTATTGAGTAAAAGAGGAACATTGGTAAGGAAAATGAAGGAATGCATCTTCGAAGAGCAGCATTCATGCCAGATTAATTGCATAATTACCAAATCTCTCATTTATTTGACTTGTAGAGACAGCCCTTTCCAGTTAATTTAGGTTGCCCATTCTGGTCTCCCTCATACATTCCACTTTTTGACTTACAATATCCAATTTAGCTACTTAGAGTGATTAAACTAACTCGGTATTTGCCAAATTTATTTGTGCTATGCAGACAGTCCTTCTTTAACATCCTGAGAGCACAGAACATTTAGTTGTTGCATTCCCTTACATTTGAAAATCATTTTCTGTGTCAATTCATGTGGCTGATACTATAAAAATCATTTTAAACCTAGTTTAACTTTTCTTTTTTAACGTTTGGCTTATTCATAATTTTATGAGCTATAAATTTTATTGCATTGTGAATTGCCTTTCCCATCTGAGGAAGCCCTTGGAGGAATTGCTTAGGATGTGGTGAAAAATTAAAAGAAATAGACTTCTTTTGTGACTTCCTGCATGTGAGGCCAAAATGTATCCTTGGGCAAAAAAGAAGAATTTAACCCTTTCACTTAGTATTCAAGTGACATTTTATTTTAAGAAATCAACTCTGGTAAGATATTAATAGTGTGTCTATACAAAAAAAAATGGATGGGAGATTTGGCAAAAATATGGTTTTCTCAGTTAATGAAAATCAGTTATAGGTAGCCTTCTAGTCAACCTTTTTTCCTCCTAATTTCCCTATTCCTGTTGAGGGTACCATCATTCATTACCTCTCTGTTGGAGCCTTTGCTGGTGAACTATGCTTTTATTTAGGTTTTCTCTCTTGGCCTTTTGATCTTTTATTTTACTTTTTTGTATTCCCAGTAACCTTTGCCTACACCATCCTTTTATTGCTACACAGAATCATCACTTTGGGTATCCTTAAATTCCCTAAAGACTTTAGGGACCTAAAGGGTGGTTGGTGCAGGAGTCTAAGCTAATGATGAATTAAGATGAATCTCTTATATCTTCCTAGGCACAGAAACTGACCAGGAACTCCAAACACAGGGAAAGGCCCAAATCAGAGGTACCAGAAGATGAGAGAATTGAGTCTTAGAGAGGTTAACTGACTTATCTGGGATTTCACAATTAAATCACGGTCTTATACGTCACTTTATGTCTTTCTTCACAGATACCACATCTACAGAATGTGGTCACAATTTCTGCAAAGAATGTATCCTCTAGCACATTTATGGGGCTTCTGGGTGCAGTTTTAAAAGTCCTGAATGACAGAGAATTTCTATTTCGAGTCCAATTAACAACTAGGGAGAATGGCAATGTCCTTCAAAGTGTTCAGATCTCATTTGATGAGGAGGATGAATGAGAGAAAAGTGATTAAAATTAAATTCCATGAGGAAATCAGTCTGGATCCTGAAACTGGCCATCTCCAAATCATCTCATCCACAGAAGCAATGAGAGAAATTGATGCATGGAAGAAATTGCTTTTATTTTGGAGAGATATGATCTATGTGGTATTCTTCTAGAAACTCACAACTTCCTGTGTGGGAGCCATTTATTGGGAGGTGACAGTGGGAAACAGTTTTCCTTAGGTTAATGGCCTTATGAGACCTCTATATGTAGAATTGGAGAGGTTTTTGCCATCTCCTTCTACTAGATACTGGCTTTTGAGCCTAAGAGAAAATAAATATATAGTCTGCACCATTCTAGAACCAGCATTCCCTTAAGAGGGAAGGTCTGCAAAGTGGGGATCTTTTTGAATTATGAAGCAGGAAACAATGTTTTTGATGCAGAGAGTGGGTGCTGAATCTACACATTCATCATACCTTTTTAGAGCATCTCTGGTTGATAATTTCCATTGGCCTTTGCTCTAAGAACAAAAATCTTCTGACTATTGACCCAGTATCAGACGAAGCTTGAAGAAATCCCAGACCATGACTTGCCTAGAGACTTCCTCCAGAGGGGAACCCACTCCCTGACCACAGTGAATGAACTTTTCTCATTTCTGGTGCCTTACTTTGAGATCAGGGAGGAAATTTTTCTTACTTTGACTTTTTCAGGCAATGAACTGCATACTAGGGAGAAGTAACCACAAAAAATATTGATAGTATCAAGATGAGTGATAGAATATGCTTTAATAAATTGTGTGAGTTTAGAAGGTGTAAGCAATGAAGAAATTAATTTCCAAAATACATAGATGGAAAGAGCAATGACACATCAAAAAGTAAAAAAACAAATGTAAGGAAATTATGAAGATTAAACTGGACTTGAATGAAGAGATATGAGAAGTGACACCCCTTAGTAAAGGTGAGAGGCCCATAGATGTTACAAACTGCACGTTTTCAACTTTCTCAGTGTCTTGTTTTTTATGCTGATTTTTTAAACCCTTCTAAAAACAAACCACTATTTGTCATATGGGATGGCTTATAGGAAGGGAAAACGGGTGAGGGTGATACATGGGATACTATGATGATATTAAAAATAGAAAAGATCAATACAGTTATTTTTTAAAAAGAAGAAAAGGAGACTTTAGGGCACCAAGTTGAGAATACTGCCCAGAATAAATTCAAGGGTTGGAAGAAAATACTGACTACATTTAAGATCTCTTAGTTCCTTTTATGGGGAAGTTAGCTATCCAGTTAATATAATACTGAACTTGAGTCAAGAAGACCTAAATTAAAACCTAGCCTCAGATATTTACTGGCTGTGTGACCCTGGGAAAGTCACTTAGTCTCTGTTTGTCTCAGTTTCCTTATCTGTAAGATGTATATAATAGTACCTCTCTCACATAGCTGCAAGGTATAAATGAGATAATAACTGCAAAGCACTTAACATAGTGCCAGACACATAGTAGCCACTATATGAATGTTAGCTATAACAGCAATTACTGTCTTCCCTTAGGGAGAAACTCTTTCCCTCTTGAGACTCTGTGTGGCATTCTTCATTACCCACAGCTTCCACCCTCCTCCACTTGCTTTTTTTTCTTTATGTGATTTGATAAAGTCGGTATCTATTACCTGGGGTACTATAGGGGATTCAAACTGAGTCACTGCTATGGGAGGACTGGATAGGAACCCTCTATTACTAGAATCTGAAATATTCTGAATATTGATAATTTCCATTGGCCTTTGCTCTAAGAACAAAATATTGATAATTTCCAATAATTTCCAATAATTTCCAATAAGTCTGAATGGTTACTTGTGTTCCCTGTACCCAGTGAGCAGATTGGGTTGGAGGAAGCAGGGAGAGTGAGTGAGATTTTTAAGAATTTAAGTTTTTATATTATTTAATTAAATTTTTACCATGTGTAGTACTCTTGTCTTCTCTTATGGATTTGTCCTTAGTTATTCTAACTGGTGAATAATTCCTCTGTTGTTGAGGTTTTGGTATTAGAGAATTTTGTTGAAAACAACTACCCTGTCATTTTCTTGATCACAAGATCTCCTTCCCTTCCCCCTCCCCCAAAGCAGAGTGTTTTGAAACATCCCCACAAGTACTATATTACATATCTCACTTTGATTATTATGTATTAAATAATTTCAGAGGACCAGAAGTGAATGATTTTTATTGATTCATAAAAATATTTCTTCGGGTTGAAATTATATAAAGTGCCTTGTAATAGTAAAACACTGTATATGTTTTACTCATCATCACTATTAGTGGTGATGAGACATTTAAAATAAAATTGCTGTGCAATGAGAACTATCAATAAGGGCAAATGGATCCAAGAAAGCTTAGCAATCAAAATTGTCCTGAATACAGTTACCTTTGTCACTAACTTGGAGAGGACAATGTTATGGACAGAAAATGAAGATGATGATGATCACAAGTAGTCTGGGGTACTTTTCACCATTGTGTAGCTGCACACGGCTGCCCAACAATGAGATGCAGATCAAGATCAGAGCAAGAATTTTTAACTTTGTAGAGCTTCCCAAGAATGAAGAGTGAACAGAAGAGTCTAGGAGTCAATGTGCAAATGGAAGTAGCTATGTACAAAACTTCCTGAGTGAAAATGCAGAGTTCCACAGAAGGCACAGAGTGAAAGGTGTCATTCAATGTATCTTCTCCCATGAAGACATTGGGCAGGTGATAGCAAGGTTGACAGAATAGGGTGTATGAGTTAGAGATAGGACTACAAAAATGACCAAATCGTGAGTCTCTCCTCCTTGCCAAAATGGAGTAAATCAATGATTCTGTTTTTCGGATATAAATGGATATGATAAGCACAAGACTGCAAATTCTGCTCTCCTGTGGGTTTGTGGTTTCATCGTGCTGAGTGGCGATGTAGTTGAATAAATAAGGGATTTTTATTATGCATTTGGAGGCAAAGTCATGTTACCCTATCCACAGTGACAAATATTCTAGGAAGTTCAACAAAGGAATCTAATAGGCAGACATCATAGCAAATCTCAGGATGCATTTCTAGTTGGCATTAAACTTTGTCTGGTTCTGTGCCAAGCAAAGTATATTGGAATGAAGTCTGCTCCTTGCTTTGTTAGATTAGAATCACTGCCCTATTTCATACTACCCCTTCAGTAAAGGACGCTTATTGATAGAAGTCAGTGAAAGATGTACTTAAACAAGCATTTATTAAATGCCTACTATGCCAGGCACTCTATTAAGGGTTTTACAAATTTCTTATTTATATTCACAATAACCCTGGGGATGTAGATTTTTTTACAGTAGAGGAAACTGAGGCAGATGGCGGTTAAGTGACTTGACCAGAGTCACACAGTTAGTAAATATCTCAGGATAGATACCTACCTAGCTGCCTTTCACCAGGAAACTTCTTACTTGAGAATGACTAGTGAATAATAGCAATAGTTTACATTTGTATAGTACTTTCAATGTGTCAGGCACTATGCTAAATGCTTTATAATCATTTCATTTTATGATCCTCACAACTGTGGGAGGTAGATGTTTTTATTATCCTCATTATACAGATGAGGAACCTGAGGTAAAAAGAGGGGTTAAATTTTGGAGGGAAATCTAAATGCTTATTTAATAGCTAATATTTTATAGCATTTTAAGACTTGCAATATTATCTCATGTTATCCTCCCATAATCCTTCAATGTAGGGTTACAGATGAAAGAACCAAAATGCCTTTCAATTTTTAATATTTAAGTATTTCCCTTAATTTAAGTTCAGAGGTTAAGTGACTTGCCCAGGATCACAAAGCTAGTAAGTATCTGAGGCAAGATTTGAACTCAGGTCCCCTTATGCTAGGTCAATACTCCATCCACTGCATCATCTAGCTGTCCTTCACCAGGGAACTTCTTGGCTGAATTTGAATAGTGTATAAATCATAGAATGTTTCTGGGGAAAAGATCTGAGAGGTTATCTAGTCTAAGACTCATATTCCTTGTAAAGAAACTGAGGCACAGAAGAGTTAAATGATTTGCACAAGGTTTCACAGTAATTTAGGATTGGAGTCACAGTTCTTTTTACTCAAGGGTGGAATGGGGGGAAAAATGGAAGAAAATTTCTTGAACTACTTGCATAATCATTTTTTCACTGGCCTCCAAATGTACAGGAAGTTCTTTCTTCAAAGCAAATAGAGAGAGAGTCAGGGAGAGAGTAAGAGGTCCCACATAGTTTGACTTGTGCTCTGAGGTGCTGCTCCATGTATCTAATAATCATAAATATAGTTTTAAAAATGCTATGTAAAGAATAGGCAATGTTACCTTCCTAATGCTATTACCCACTTCATTATTAGTACTATCCTGTTTGATATCACCCTCCTGACTTTATATAGCTAAATATGAAGTGAATAGAATGTTGGACCAGCCTGAGATGTTTGCATGTAGTTTGACCCTGGACAAGTCACTTAAACTCTGTTTTCATATTCCTTACTATCCCTCAGTGCTAACTGGATTCATCCAATACCTGATTGATTATCATAGTAGTGCCTAAAATTTTACTGAAATACTTTTTATTCCAGCCACTCGGTAGCCTTTTAAACAAAATTGTTGCTGTCATTGAGTTAATGTTTTTTGAGGTCTCAGAGTGAACAAAATTACAAATTGTTATTTGGACAATAAGAAATAAGATAGCTATGGAGTGAAGGATGAAGGTATTCATCCTTTTAAGAAATAAGATTTGTGTTTCTCCTCTTCAAGAAATTTCAACTCCAGTGGTGGGAATTGAATACATATGAAAAAGATATTGGAAAGAAAACTCCAAAAGATAAGATAAAATGAAGTGCAAGTTAACATAACGTTTGCTATGTAAATAAAATAATAGCAACTCACCAGAAGAGGAAGTAGCTAAAATGATTTAAAGGAGACTTCATAGAAATGAGTTTCAAATAGAATTTTGAAAGAAGGAAGAAAGGGATTTAAACTGACAGAGAGAGTGGGAAAGGAAAATAACACATCCAAATGTTTAGAATTAGAAACTAGCACACAATCAATCAATCAAGTATTTACTAGACATCCAGTATGTGCCAGGCACTAAATTAGGCTTGGGGAGTTCCAGGACTAAATTAAATGGCTCTAGGTTAGATTAGGTCTTCCTTTACCCTTTTCACTTTTTCAAATCTTCCTTGTCTGTTAACATTCCTAGAGTACTTGTGGGAGAAGTTAAAATAAGTGTAAGGAATTTCCAGTGTCACAATACTAATGGTATTTTTTTTTTTTTGATACCTGAAGCAACCATAAGGGATATTTGATTGTTATAGAACTTTCAAAATCAATGAAGGGAGTAACTCTTAAATGTGATATATTATTTTAGTCTGATTAATCAAGAAGAACTTATCTTGATTAAATTTTGTAGCTTGTATTTCAGAGCTTTAGTCACTTTGTATTAAGATTTGGTGAGATGAGTCCAGAATTAATTTTTCTCTATTTGATAAATTTTTATAAAGTAGTTTCCCTAGCATTTATTGAGTATTTTAAAAGTGTTTTGTAATTGTTTTTAACAGCTCTTTATAAGAACTATTAAATTAGTTCTAGTTGATGAAAGATAGTTAATAAAAGCAGGTGTTCATTTTTAAATTGCCTGTAGTCTACAACTAATGCCCATTAAATGTTCCACTGCAGTATTTATTTGGATATTTTTACATAAATCTGCATGTCATAATCAGGAGACTCTACTTCCAAATATGCAAAATAAAATACAATTACTTAACCTAGTGCTATCTCTTTTCACTATTGAAACCCAGTGTTCAGATTTGACGTTCATACAATATAAGTTAAATATTTAAGTTGATCACTTTCATCATATGCTTGCAAAGGGTAGACACATACACACTGAGGACAGACAAAAATATATACCAGATATGTCAGATATGACATTCATACAATATAAGTTAGATATTTAAATTGATCAATTTCATCATATACTTGTAAAGGGAAGACAAATACACACTGCAGATAGACAAAAGTATATACCCTTGTTATCAAACCAGTAAAGAGTTGATGTCAAAGATTCTTGTTACTGTTATTGTTTGCCTTGTGTTCTCGAAGAGGACCAATGATGTCATGAAGGTGATGTCTCAACTTATGAGTGAATTGGATTTAAGTGAGGCAGAGCTTTGCAAAGTTATGAGCCTCACTCTCTCCTCCGGGATCATTGGAGTACAGTGACAAGACAAAAATGTCAAGACAACTGATGATGATCCAGAACATCAAAGAAGGAGTAAACTTTTTCTGCATGGCTCCAAAATTCAGAACTAGGAACAGGAGTTGAAACTGCAGAGAGCCAGAGTTTGCCTTGGTGTGAGGGGAAAAAAACCCCATCGTTAATAAGAAACCCTGTGGTAAAATAAAATGGAGTACTTCTAGAAGCAGAAGCTCAGTGGTCACTTGTGGAGAGGAGGGGACTCCTGTTCAGGCTTGTGTTGGACTAAATTACCTTTGTGGTCCCTTCCAATCTGACATATTGATTATGACCACTAGCCTCCTTCACATAACCAAATGCCATTATAGATAATAGGTTCCCAGGAGATATTATGAGAGTCCTAATACCCTAGGAATCTACTGAATCTACTGTCTATCTGAAAGCTGTTCTGCTAGTTCCCTTGAATCCTTTAATAAAGCTACATACCTCAAGGACTCTTGTATGATTTTAATATTTTCATAGAAGCCTAGATGACAATTAAGATGACAAACACTTGATTTTGACATGTGGATAGATGGCAACAAAGGTTGATATCCATTTAGAATAATCATACTAAGGGCTAGCGTTTATATAGTCCTTTAAAATTTATATAGCTTTTATAGAAATATTTCATTTTATCCTCATACTAACCTTGAGAAGTAGGTGCCATTATTATCTTCATTTTACGGATGAGAAAAATGAGGCAGGCAGAAGTTAAGTGACTTGCCCATCATCATACCCCTAGTAAATATCTCAGACAGGATGTAAACTCATATCTTCCTCACCCCAAGTCCTTTGCCGTATACACTGCTCCAAGTCACTGCCCTTTCAAACTTGTTTTAAAATATTACAGAGGTTGATAGAGGATTAAAAAGGTACTGCCTTGGCAGCAGAAAGAAAATCAAGTATGTATATGTATTAGTAAGAAGCACAACTTCAAGAAATTAACTTAAAGGTTTTTAAGGATAAAATTGGAAGGACAATGAACAAATGAAAAGTAGAAAATATTTATTAAGATTTTTGTAATATATTCTATTTTCCACCTATGACAAAGGAGCCATCACACACTGACTTTAATATCAGAGTTTCAAAAGTATTGCATAAGGAACTAGAGATGGCACTAAAGAAAGCAAAGACAGCAAACATAGCTGGGCCAGACCAAATACATAGAGTTGTTCAGTCATTTTTCATTCATGACCTCATTTTGGAGTTTTCTTGGCAAAGGCACTGGAGTGGTTTGCCGTTTCCTTCTCCAAAAAACTGAGGTAAACAGTGTTTAGTGACATGCCCAGGGTCACACAGCTGGTAAGTGTCTGAGATTGAATTTGAATTAAAAAAGAGAAGTCTTCCTGTTTCCAGGCATAGCACTCTACTGTGCCACCTCAGTGGTCCATGTACTTTAATTCTGTCTAATGTGGCAGAATGTTGAGGCTACTGAGGGACTGATTCTCAAAATATCTGAAGGGAGAATATACTGTATATGCAAACCCTGTTTGAATACCTCCACCCAGAATCTAGTGCACACTCAACCCATTTTACTTTTGCATAGCTCTCATTATCAGGGAGTTTTTCCTGACCTTACATCTGAATTATCTCATTGCAACTTTAACCCCCTGCTCTTGATTTTGTCCTCTGCATCAAATAAACCTAAATCTAATCCTTCTTCCAAATGATAACCCTCAAAATACTTGAAAACGACTCTCATTTCTTTTCCCCATTTACATTGTCTTCTCCAAGCTAAACATACCCAGTTGCTCAAGCTCAAGACTTTTCACCATATTGGCTACCCTCCTCTGGACACTTTCTAGTTTACCCATGTTCTTCTTAAATTGTGGTATCAAGATATGACCACAGTCCCCAGAATGAAATATGTCAAGGGCAGAATACAATCAGGCTATCAACTCCCTATTCCTGAAATATAGCTTTGGGGTCTCATTGTGACCAAAGGCAAAATTAGGGTTCTTGGCTGCCATTTCCCAATACGGATTCATACTCCATTTTTTCAGTGACATCATGGATTGGCATAAGTGATACATAATGAAGAGATTGCATGAATTGGATAGTGAATACCTGTCTCCATCCCTTCATCCTTCACTCCATAATTGGTTGTTACTTGAGTCCTGGGAAAAGTCTCTAACATTTTAGCTTAAAAGATATCCATCAGTCAATATGTGAATAAGTTATTATATAAGGAGGTGATCTTTTATATCAGAACTAGGGCAAGGTGAAAATGAATTTCAATGATTATGGGAGTAGAAGTACACGTTTAAGGGAAACTGATATACATTCTTAAGTCAAATCTTTATGGTGTCAGGAACTGTGCTAAGGATACAGAAAGAAAGGTACTCTCTTACCTCAAACTCCTAAAATTTGAATGTGGAAGACAACACATGAGAGGTAACTGAAAGTTGGCTTGGGTGGGGTGGTGGGGGCTGGGAGATTAAGATACCAGGCAAAGGGACTTTGCAGAGAAAAAACCCGAGAATCAGGAGAGTTGGACTCCTGGACTGGGCTGGACCTTCCACTTAAAATGGAGCTTCTGGGAATAACCAGCCAGGCAGAGACAGGGAAAGACCATAGGCTTAGAAGTTACTTTTATTGTGAGAAAGAGGTGGAGTGAGCTTTCAGGGTGAAGAAGCTTCCACATCAAAATAGAGAAAGTCCTGTGGAAGACCAGGATTATAGCCCAGGGTAGAATGAGCAAAACATAATTCTAAAATCAAAAGATCACAACAAAATACTTCTTATTAAACTCCCTTTCTTTCCTTTTTTTGGTTTTATGGAAGTTGATAGAAATATAGAGTCTGCTCCAAAGGTTTATAGATGCTATAAACTGCTTGGATATGGAGAAAGCCAAGAGGAAACGACTCTGCTTCACTTATGAGGAGGATGTCTGAAGTTAGAATTCTGACCTCCTAGTTGCTTAAAATGGGGAGGGCTCCTCCATTAAGGATATGATACAGTCTTGGCTATAGGGTATTTTAGGATGTGTTCTCTTTGAATTTCTAAATGGGATCAGTCCAGATTGTGAGGAAGCATGCTTAGAACACCTAAGTTCTAACACCTAGTTGGCATATTGCTGCAAAGACTAGCTTTGTAAAGCTACTGGTCCCAAAATTCATGACATCTATACAAAAATAAAAATAACTAGAGTTTTGAAGCATATATATATATATGTTACAAAATGAATGTATTTTAGAAACAGATATAATCAAGTTCATTGGCACATTCCTAAATAAGGTGAGGGTTTTAGTTTTTTTGGTCTAAACTAGCAATTTCATTGTTATAAAAAACTCCAGTAAGAAAGATCTTTCTACTAATGAGATCAACACTTCTTTGCAACTTAAAAATCTTAGAGAGTTGTTTGGGGCCACAAAAAAGGTAAAGTGACTTGCATAAAGTCTCACAGCAAGCATATGTCAGGTATAACTTTAACCAAGATCTTCCTGACTTCAGGGTAGCCTGACTATCCACTATATCATACTGTCTTTGGAATAGTATTTGTTGCGTTTGTTCAGCCCTTTCAGTCATGTCTGGCTTTTTGTAATCTCATTTGGGGTTTTCTTGGCAAAGATACTGCAGTGGTTTGCTATTTCCTTCTCCAACTCATTTGATAGATGAGGAAACTGAGGCAAAAAGGGTTAAGTAAATTGCCCAGGGTCACAGAGCTACTAAGTGTCTGAGGTCAGATTTGAGCTCAGGAAGATGAGTATTTCTGATTTCAAGCCCAGTGACCTATCCACTTTGCCACCAAGCTATCCTCTGAATAATATTTACAAATCTGAAAATTTCCAGTTGGTTCCAGTATAGCCCTTTCAGAATCCAAAGAAAGACAAAAACACTGTTTTTGCTCTCTGAGAGCTCACAAACAAAGGTGACAACTTTCAAAGAACTGTGGGCATACAAGATAGACATGGTACAAGTAAAATGTAATCTTAGAGTGAAGGTGGCACAGACCAATAAAATATTTCTGTCTTAAGTACTGGTGGCATTGAAGGTCAATATTAAAGGAAGCTACAGAAGCCAGGATTTGGAGGTAAGGTAAGAGGACATTCTAGTCAGGGGTGATATCCAGTGCAAATGCAAAGAGATGAGAGGTGGAGTGCCCTGTGTGAGGAGCAGCCAGTAGATCCAGTTACACTGGATTGTAGAATGAGCGGAGGAGAAGGAAGTGGAAAAAGACTGCAAAGGTAGGAAGGGCTTTAAATACCAGAGGAATTTGTAATTGATCCTGGAGGTATTAGGAAACCACTGGAGTTGGTATGACTCTTGAGAAGGAAAACAAATCTGGTGCTGATCAATTACTTCATTTAATCTCTTTTCACCCACCCTAATATGACCCTTGGTGATGACTTCATCAGCTAGAAAATCATCTGCTGTACAGAACTTAAGATGAGAAATCAGTAACATAGTTACTGATGGGAATTATACAAAAAGCCATCATAAAGAAATGGACCTAGAGGAAAATAATGTAGGCTTTATGGGCCAGTCATTGACACAAACATTTCCCTTTTTTTGATGCCCACATATGAAGAGAAACTATCACTAAATATTGTGAGCATTATACGTACATGTATATACATATATACATGTATGCATGCACACACACATAGCTTAGAAGAACCAAGGACACTTTCTGCCTGATGGATGCTGAAACAGCCATTTATGGTGGGCATTCTTTCATCTTCTTCTCTCTTTAGTAAGAGGATTTGGGTAGTATCCAGTGTTTATTTAGGACATGCCAAGGCCTTATTTACTCCCAACACCAAGTCTGAGTACTGTTTGGAAATGAAGGTGTTCAATCTCTCAAGAGTGTATAATTGGGAAAATCTGAATTTGGATTAGTTACCTAAGAGAATCATTCAGAAGGATATTGTGCCCTTCCTTGGGGCGGTGGGAAGAGAAGGAGTGGGAATAATGATATGATCTCCACTCCACTTCCAATATTATGTCAACAATTTTCTGGCACTGTATATGAGTAGTGAATATATACTTACTAAACCTTAGTAGTGTGATTCTGAAGCTACACTGCATTGGAAAGAATAAGAACTTGGTCTAGATATTAAGGAAACTCATGAAGGTATACATTTTACTGGTGTAACACAAAGAATGGGCAACTAGTGGGTGCAGAGGGTAGAGTGGGAAGATTCATCTTCGTGAGTTCAAATCTGACCTCAGATACTTCTAGTCGTGTGACCCTATTTACCTCAATTTCCTCATCTGTAAAATGAGCTGGAGAAGGAAATGGCAAACCACTCCAGTATCTTTGTCAAAAAAACAAAAACAAAAACGCCAAAGAGTTGAATATGACTGAAAAACAGCTGAAAAATAAACCGCAAAGAAGAAAGTCAGTTTCATTCTTCTTCACCTTCAACTTGTCCTTACAAGGAATGCTTGGGCCATTATTTGTTGATTTGAAATGAAACTTGGAAACAGAGATATGCTTTGGCAAAGCCTTCACCAAATCTGTTAACACAGCTCTGTAGAGTGTGTGTTTGATTTCACAGAAATCAAGCAGAAATGAAGGGAAGAAGTTATGAAAGACTTCAAAAGCCAAATAGAAAACATTTTCTTTGATTCAGGAGATAATAGGGAGCCACTGGACTATGTGGTATACAGGAGGCATGAGTGGGGAATGTACTATAATGAAGAAAGACGATGTAAGAAAGACAACCATTATTTGATTAGGTAATGAATTCTTGGACCAGGGTGGTGGCAGGGTCAGAGAATGGCAGGGCCCATGTAAAAGTGATGTTGAGAAAATAGAAAAGATAGGACTTAGTGAAAGAGTGGATATGAAGGGTGAGAAAGAGTGAGAAGTAGAAGATGGTACTTAGGATGATTGGGAATATGATGATTTTTTTTTTTTGACAATAATAGGGAAATAAGAAGAGAGGAGAATTTTAGGGGAAAAATATTGAGTTCAATTTTGTACATATTGTGTTTAAGATGGCCATGGTATGTCCAGTTTAAGTCAGACTGGAGATCAAAAAAGGGATTAAGGCTAGAGGCCTTAAGGCTCTTAAGGCTATCAAGAATTATTTACATAGAGATGCTAATTGAATCCATGAGAGCTGATGGAATTAAGCAAAACTCTATACAGTGAGAAGAGAAGAGGGATGGTTGATTTCCATGGCCTACAACAAGATCCAGAAAAAGAGATTGAGAAGAAAAAAAATCATACATGTAGGAGGAGAACCATGAAAGAGCAGTGACTCAAAAACTAAGGGAAAAGAGAGTATTAAGGAGAAGGCAACCATGGACAGTGTCAAAGGTTGTAGAGACATAAAGAAGGGTGAAGTTGGAAAAAGGCCTCAAGTTTTGGCAAATAAGAGTTCTTTAGCAACTTTGGAGAGAGCAGTTTCAGTTGAATGATAAACTGATAGTTATATTGCAGAGTTAAAAAGAGAATGAGAGGAAAGGATGTGGAGGTACCTATGGCAGACAGCCTACTCAAGGAGTTTCTTCAGCCATAAAAGTAAAGAAAGATATAGGATGATATTGAGTGGTGATAGATGAAGTTTTCATCCTTTCACCCATTGATCATTTTCGTTTTTATCATTTCCTGCTAAACTGATAAGTATTAAGTGGAATTTCAAAATTACTTTAATTTGTATTTCTTGATTTATGATTTAGAACATTTTTGGACAATTGTTGACAGCTTGAATTTCTTCCTTTGATAGGTGCCTCTTTATATCTTTCAACCATTTATTTATTGGGGAATGCCTCTTACTCTTAAAAATTAGATTCATTTCCTTATGTATTTTAGATATAAGGTCTTTAGCAGAGAAAAATTTTGCAAATATCTCCCCACACCCCCAGTTCCTGTTTTCTTTCTAATTTTTCTTTTTTTTTCACTACAGATTTCTTTGTACAAAACCGTTTATATTTTATATAATGAAAATTGTCCATTTTATCTTGTGTGATCATCTCTATCACCTTCTTACTTATGAACATAATTCAAAGACGCAAAAAGTAATTTCATCCTTTCTCTTCTAAATTATTTGTGGTGTGAATCTTGCATCAACATCATATATCCCCTTGGAGCTTATCCTTATGTATATGAGAAGTGTTCATCTAAGCCTAATTTCTGCCAGAATGCTATCCAGTTTTCCAATTAGTTTTTGTCAGTGGGTCATTCTTCCAACAACTAGGGTGTTTGGGTCTGTCAAACAGTAGTAGTATATACTGTGCTTTTTGCTTCTATACATTGTGTACCTAAGTGGTTCCACTGATTGTTTTCTCTCTCTTTTTTTAACTTGAATGAAGTTATTTTAGTGATTGCTGTTTTGTAGTGGCTTGAGATCTGGAATGGTAGAATTTTTATTGTTTCAAGTGTATTTCTCATAAATGGTTTATTGCTGTATTTTGTTCTCTTATTTCTGACATTTTTTGAGTGAGCTCATCCCATTCCAGTTGGTCGCAGAGCTTATTAATTGCATATTTATCTCTCTCATATCTGTTTACCTCTCCATCTCTTTGCTCCCTATTGTCTTTTGTATAAAGAAGGAATCATGAAAAAAGAAATGTCATCAACATATTCTTTATCATTGAGACAAGGTGCTTCTATATCGCTGCTTCTCTTCTCTTTTTCTTGCCAAGACCCTAATTACAAGATGTTATACTGTATTTTTCATCCTCCTTTTATGATCTACTCTCCAAAGTCAAGTTATGTTTCAGCTGTGATTATTTCCTCCCCTTTCCTATATTTTCTCTTATTTTGTTCCATGTTAGTGAATATCTCACACCTCTCAACCACTTGCAATCTGGATTGTGACTCTCCCCATTAAACTGCAGCTATCTTTTACAAATTTCCCATTAGCTTAAGTTCTTATATACATTAACCTTTTTCTCAGTCCTCATTCTTCTTGACATCTGTCATTTGACAGCATTTTTCAGGATTAATGCACCTCCCACTCCTCCTCCTGCCCAGGAATTTTGTGTTCCAACCAAATTTTTTTATTTCCTGCGTTCTACCTTCCATTTCCTCACTTCATGTCATATATAGTGTCTCACATGTCCACAATGCACTCGCTCCTTTCTTCTAACCAATCAAATCCTTAGCTTTCTTTGGAGTTTTACTTAGGTTCTACTTTTATATGAAACCTTTCGTGCCAAACCTTCCACCCTCCAACCCTGCCATCAATTGCCAGTTCCTTCTTATCACATTACTTTGAATTTTCTTTGTGTTTGTTTCATATTTTCTCATATATGTTTGTGTTGCTGTTTTTCCCTTTACAAAATGGAATCTCCTCATGGGCAAGAACTGTTTGTGAGCATTTAATCCTAATATTCAACATATCACATGGCATTTATGTGTGTGTATATATATATATATGTACATATGTATATGTGTATATATGTGTATATGTATTGATTGATTAAAGGAATATTGTAACCATGGACAAACTATTTTAAGTTTCTAAGCCTCAAGCAATTTTCTAAGACTAATTTACTATGTTCTAGGCAAGTAGCTATCTGCACTGCTAGAGAGAGTTTCCACAATGAAGAAATCAGAGATCCATCTCTACCTTACTCTTTTATGTTCTTTCCTGTGTAAAATTTTGTGATACTTTCAAAGGGGCCTTCCACTATTATTTCTCAAGGCATTGTCTCATGTGGATACATTCCCTGTTTTCTTCACATCCTCTCAAATGTTTAACTTCATCCTCCTAGTAAATCTTTATTAATTAATTTTTGTCATTTTGTCCTGAAGATAGTCTATTTTTAATTGGCCTTAAGTGTTAACCTCTTTACAAGAATTTATATAGTCATGGCTAATGTGTTTTTCTGATTCTTATAACCATCTTAGATGATCCTGAATTTAGACCGTGTAAAATTTGTTCTCAGTAATCTCTTTTTAGTGTACTGTAATACCTCAACCCCTGAACAAAGCTGTGGATTTCAGAAAGTATCTAGGCTAATATAGAATGCTGAATTAATTCCATAAAAAGAGATGGCCTTGGACAGGATGCTATTTCTCTTAACAACTCAGCCACTCTATCAACTGTTGCCATGGAAGCATTTAATTAATAATTCTGTGTTGTACCCCAATATGATTTAGCACATTGTTAAATCTCACACACTTGGCTCTTCTATGAATAATTAGAAACATGTTTGCCAAGCAGTCATGCCCTCCCAGAATGGTCCTTCATACTCCTAAGTAGAAGATTTGCTGAAGTAGCATGGTGAAAAGTCTCCAAAACAAACCTAAAATTATAGCAACAATGACCCCCTGAAAACTGGTCATTCAATATTTATTTTATATTTTAGTATGTTTTCTAAGCATACTATGTCTGTTTTACAATAGTGCCATAGGAAAAAAAAGGTCTTTTTTTTTTTTAAATGACACCATAGAATGCTACCTAATAAACCATAAATATTTGGGCAGCTTTGACATTAGATTCAAAATTGATTGCCACATAGACTGAAATTTCTTGTCAAAAGTTTTTTGTGTATATAATTTTTGGGGGGTGACTATAACATATGGATTAAATAAAATGTTTAATTGTCAACTGTTATAAATGTTCACAAAATTCTTTGCCATAGGCCTTTGGGTGGAAAAATAAAGAGACTTACCACGAGCACTGGCAGACAAAAAAAGAGCATCTATAAACATACAAACACATACACATGAGACTACAATACTGAACAAAAAAAAAATTGAAGACATTGTAGAACTAACTGATACTTACTTTGCCCTGCCTTGGCCCCAAGCTGCGATTATTTTTCAGTTGTTCCAAAGCTCAGTTTTTCTTATCTTATCAGGAGACAGGAACCCATACTATCTCCCATATCCTTTGCTGGATAGTTCAATCATTTTTAGACTCATCTTCTTATTTAGTACCACAAATCTAAGGCAAATTCATCATTAGACAAGATAGATAGATGGAGAGAAACACAAACACATACACACACATGCCAAAAAAGGTTCTGGTGTTGAAAATGAATACTTGAATATCTCTGGCAGTGTTCTGAGCTGGGATTGGAAGAATCCAAATAGTTCATAATTTTCAATTTTTTTTATAAATCTCATAATTTCCCTTTATCACAGCTGGAGGTGCCAGGAAATGGACTGTTATCAGATGCCTCATACATATCATCATCTTGGTCACAGACTGAACATTTTTGTACTCAGACTCATTCAATGAACTTTTGAAACTGGAGGTGTCAGAGACTAGCATGAATCTTCTTTTACAATATCATTTGGGGGCACCATTCTTTTATTATACAAGAAGATTGAGAAGAAATATTTGAATTCTATACAGACAAGCAAATTTTTGTAAAAATGTGGAGGGTGAGAGGTTTACAGTCGCACAGGAACAAAGCCTTGTTTTTTTTTAATCCAGAAGTCAGGAGAAATTTGCAAAAATCAAGCCACTATCATCTTTGTAAAATCCAGAGAGCAGGGGAAATCTGGCAAGGTTGTTGAAGGAAAAGTTTCCATTAATCCCAACTCTCCCAAACTCAGCTTCAAAAACAAAATGAAATCAATCAAGTGAAGTTAAAGAAACACAATCAAAGAGAAGAATTAACACAGGGTAGATGACAGAGAGGGGCCAGATAATCCTGACTGTTTCTGTTGCTACCATGGGGGACCTGCTGAATGGATATATAAGGCTGAGGGGGAAAGAGATAGATGGATAGATAGATAGATAGATAGATAGATAGATAGATAGATAGATAGATAGATAGATAAATAGAGACACAGAGAGACAGAGATAGAGAGACATAGAAAAACAGAGACAGAAACAGTGAGAAACAGAGAGGGAGAGAGAGAAAGAGAGAGGAGAGAGAGAGAGGAAAGAGAGAGAGAGAGAGAGAGAGAGAGGAGAGAGAGAGAGAGAGAGAGAGAGAGAGAGAGAGAGAGAGAGAGAGAAAGAGAGAGAGGAGAAAGAAAGCGAGAGGTGGTAGGCCATAGTTGTTTTTGAGTATGAGAGCATTCCACTGTGGTCACCATCACTTTTATCCACTGGGGAGATAGAACAAGTGGGCTGGAGCAAAGATATATCCAATCCAATCCCCCCTTGCTTAGAACTCATGATAAATGATGGAATTGCCTTTCATATTTTTCCCCTCTCTTTCTGTGTGAGAGGGCAGATGTCTAATTCATAATTTTTCTGCTCTTTACATTTGTTCACAGTTCCTGATTTAATTAGGATTTTAACACCAGCTTACACAAGATGATATATGTTCAATCATAACTACTTTTGATTTGTGTTTCATTATTTGTTAATAGGGAGTTGCAAAGAAAGGAACAATGATTGGTCTTGGTACATAGCCAAAAGTGAATCATTGATAAATCTGGATTCCAACCTTAGGCTTATAAGCAATGTCAAAGTGAATTATACTGATTTATTAATTTTAATTAAATACCCTAAAGTGGGTCAAGATAAGTTCAAGGCCTTTGCCCTTAAGCAAAGCAAATTAATTGCCATCACTATCTGATAGGCAATAATTAGGTCATACTGCCTTTCCCATGGCTTCCTTCTATCCATTAATTTCTTTTTATGGGTGGATTTGAGGGTGGTAACTAGATAGTTGGTTATGTATGCATAGGGAGAGGTGAAGGGGAGTATCTGGAATGGGACCCAAATGCTCATATTCCAAGGGTGGAGGCCAGAAGGAGTGAGGGCCCTTGCATTTTCCTTTTACCTTCAATGAAATAAACCTTCAAAGTCAGATAATACACAAACAATACATGGATGCCTTTTACATGAGAGATAAATAAATTTTAATATTTTCTTTGGAAGTATAGATAACATTTCAATCCTTTCCTCATTTTATTTATTTTGTTTGTCTTTTTTTGGAGGAGGGAAGGCAAGAAAATTTTGGTTAAGTAACTTGCCCAATGTCACACAGCTAGTGAGTATCAAGGGTCTGAGGTCACATTTGAACTCAAGTCCTCCTCACTCCAGGGCTAGTGGTCTATTCACTGCACCACCTACCTGCCCCTTCCTTTCCTCATTTTAAAGCAGACTTTCCTCCATTACTGCTGGATGTTTTTTAAAGTTATCTGTCCTACAGAAATTATAATTTAGATTTTTAACATTTTAATTTTTATACTTTCACGTGATTTCATTTTGTTCTTTACAACTTCGATTCTGAAGTTAAATTTAAATCAATATTATATGTTTTTGGAAGAAAAATTAGTTTATTGACTTTGAAAAATTTTATTTTGTATTTGAAAGATTTTTTTAAAATTATTTAAGTTTTCAACATTCATTTCCAAAAATTTTGAGTTCCAAATTTTCTCCCCATCTCTCCCCTCCCCCACCTGAAAACGCCAAGCATTCTAATTATCCCTACCACCAATCTGTCCTCCCTTCTAACATCCTTCCCTTCCCTTATACCCATCTTCTCTTTTGTCCTGTAGGGAAAGATAAATTTCTATACCCCATTACCTGTATTACTTATTTCCCAATTCTAAGCAAAAACAATACTCAACAGCTATTCCTAAAACTTTGAGTTCCAACTTCTCTTCCTTCCTTCCTCCCCATCCATCCCCATTGGGAAGGCAAGAAGTTCAATACAGGATATATATATATATATATATATATATATATATATATATATATATATATGTATATGTATATATATATACATATATATATGTAGTTTTGAAAATGACCTTCCATAATAGTCATGTTGTATAAGACTAATTATATTTCACTCTATCCTATCCTGTCCCGCATTTCTTCTATTCTCTCTTTTGACCTTGTCCCTGCCCAAGAGTGTTGACTTCTAATTGCTCCCTCCTCCCATTGCCCTCCCTTCCATCATTCCCCCCTTGCTTATCCCCTTTCTCCCACTTTCCTGAATTGTAAGATAGGTTTTCATGCCAAAATGAGTGTGCATTTTATTCCTTCCTTGAGCCAAATGTGATGAAAGTAAGTTTCATGTTTTTCCTCTCACCTTCCCCTTCCCCCCCCCCCCCCCATGGAAAAGTCTTTTTCTTGCCTCATTTATGAGAGACAATTTGCCCCATTCCATTTCTCCCTTTCTCCTACAAATATATTCCTCTCACTCCTTAATTTTTTAGGTATGATCCCTTCCTATTCAACTCATCCTGTGCTCTCTGTCTCTGTCTCTGTCCCTCTCTCTCTTTGTATATACTCCCACCAACTACACAGGTACTGAAAAAGGATTCAAGAGTTATAAATATTATCTTTCCGTGTAGGAATATAAACAGTTCAACTTTAGGAAGTCCCTTATGATTTCTCTTTGCTGTTTACCTTTTCATGCTTCTCTTGATTCTTGTGTTTGAAAGTCAAATTTTCTTTTCAGCTATGGTCTTTTCATCAAGAATGCTTGAAAGGCCTCTGTTTCATTGAATGACCATTTTTCCCCCTGAAGTATTATACTCAGTTTTGCTGGATGGGTGATTCTTGGTTTTAACTGTAGTTCCTTTGATTTCTGGAATATCATATTCCAGGTCCTTCGATCCCTTAATGGAGAAGATGCTTGATCTTGTGTTATCCTGATAGTATTTCCACAATGCTTGAATTGTTTCTTTCTAGCTGCTTGCAATATTTTCCCCTTGACCTGAGAACTCTGAAATTTGACTACAATATTCCTAGGAGTTTCTCTTTTTGGATCTCTTTCAGGAGGTGATAGGTGGATTCTTTCAACATTTATTTTGCCCTCTGGTTCTAGAATCTCAGGGCAGATTTCCTTGATAATTTCATGAAAGATGATATCTAGACTCTTTTTTTGATCATGACTTTCAGGTAGTCCCATAATTTTTAAATTGTCTCTCCTGACTCTATTTTCCAGGTCAGCTTTTTTTTCCAATGAGATACTCCACATTGCCTTCCATTTTTTCATTCTTTTGGTTTGGTTTTGTTATTTCTTGGTTTCTCATAAACTCGTTAGCATCCATCTGTTCCATTCTAATTTTTAAAGAACAATTTCTTTCAGTGAGCTTTTGAATCTCGTTTTCCATTTGGCTAATTCTGCTTTTTAAAACATTCTTCTCTTCATCAGCTTTTTGAACCTGTTTTGCCAATTGAGTTAGCCTCTTTTTAAAGGTGTCATTTTCTTCAGCAATTTTTTGGGTCTCCTTTAGCAAGTTGTTGACCCGCTTTTCATGATTTTCTTGCATCTCTTTCATTTCTCTTTCCAATTTTTCCTCCACCTCTCTTACTTGATTTTCAAAATCCTTTTTGAGCTTTTCCATGGTCTGAGACCATTGAATATTTATTTTGGATGTTTGGGATACAGAAGCCTTAACTTTTATGTCTTTCCCTGATGGTAAGCATTGTTCTTACTCATCTGAAAGGATAGGAGAAAATACCTGTTCAGCAAGAAAGTAACCTTCTAAAGTCTCATTTGTCCCCCTTTTTTGGTCATTTTCCAACCAGTGACTTGACTTTTGTGTCCTTTGTCAAGAGTAGGGTATACTCTGCGGATCTATAAGATCTCAGTTCTTCCAAGGTGACACAATCAAGCATGTGCACTGGTCTGGGAATAACCAGAAACTTAATCTGTGAGTAGTAGAGTTTCCTCTCCACAACCAACTTGCCTCTAGTTCTGCCAAGCCAGCACTGGGGGCTGAGATTCAGATCAGCTGCTCATTTCCCCCAGGAGCTTTAGGTGGGGGGAGGGCCACCACACAGGGCTGAGGTATACAGATCAGCTACTCAATTCCCTTAGGGGCTTTACGATCCAACAATGGATGCTGGCTGCTGTGGGAGCTGCTGCTGCTCTGCCTCTGCCCCCTGAGGCTGGTTCTATGGGGAGACCCTGCTCCCTTCTGGGACATCGAAAAAAACCTCTCACTTACCTTTGGGTTGAGGAATCTTCAAACTGTTGCTACTCCCCCTGGAGTAGGCCTGATCAGGTCCTTCTCCTGGCTCTGTGCTGCATGGCCAAGGCTGGGCTGGGATCCACTCTGGGTCCAGTGCAACAGACCTTTCCCTGGGTCTGGGGACCCTGAGGTCTGTTCCCAGCCCCTTTCATGTCACCCTGGACTGGAAATCTCCTCCATTCCATTGTTCTGCAACTTCTGCTGCTTTAGAATTTGTTGAGAGTCTTTCTTTACAGATATTTTGTGGACTGTGAGGGAAGAGATAGTGTATGTGTGTCTTTCTACTCCACCATCTTGGCTCCACCCCCACCTATTTGTTAGATTGTTAAAGTACTGATATATAATTTTTTTCCTTTTTGATGTACATTTTTTGTATTATTTGATATTATTTTAATTTTCTAATCTCTGTAAATCAAGTTATCAGATGGAGTTTTGTTTTAGATGCCATTTACATTTTTGTATCTCATTTATTTTAGATTTGTTTTTCTTTTCTTCTCTGACTTGCTTTCATGGTGTTTAGTATAATGCACCACTATGTTGTACTTCCATATGAATACCTGCTAGTTGATAGTACAATGTTGCTGCTGTTCAGTCATCCAGTTGTGAATGACTTCTCATGACCCCATGAATTGTATTATGGCAGGTTTTTTTATCTTCCATTATCTCCTGAAGTGTGTCCAAACTCATGCCTGCTGCTTCCATGAGTGCTAACATAAATAATAAAAAAACATTTAAATACTTGTTGGTGTTCAAAGAAATTCTGTTGACATAACTCTTGCTGTTCCATGTATTTGCCTTTCTGTCACTTGTTAAATGCCAAATACCTTAGAGGTTTGTTTATAGATGTCTACATCATTTAAAATTAATAAGTTCACATAACTTCCTTATGCTGAGTGGTCAAATGGTATTATGAATCCATCTCCTCAAACATATAAGAAGTACTTGAAAAATATTGTCATTTTATGAATATTAACATTAATCATCAATTACTGAATTTAGAGTAGACCCTTGATATAGAACTTACAGTATTATAAAAGTTGTAAAGGATGCTATAAAAGAATTTAGGGACTATCGAATAGTTTCTACTGGGACAAGATTAGAAAAATCACTGGTAATATGCTCTATTAATTTCCAAACCCCAACTGACCACTCAAAAATATATGAGAAATTCCAGACTGAGGAAAATGTCTAGAAATTGGTTTGCAATCCTCATTTATAATTTTATTACAGAAAAGTTGCATCATTAATGAGCAAAGATAATAACATAACATATTAGTTCAGATACAAGCGATGTTATATACATGGGTCCTCAAGGCAAGATTCTTGCCAACACAATCAGAAACCTCATTGGTTAATGAGGTGATTCTCTATTTTCCATGATAAAGATGAAAGGTCTACCTAGAGTAAAGGCCAATTCCCCTAAATCAGATAGAAGCAATTGATTTGTGAAAAGGTTTAAAATGAGTTCTATTGTGGGGAAAAAATAGCTCACATGTACAGATTGCACAGAGAAATCTAATCCATAAGCAAGACTCAGAAAAAACAACTTATTTCAGACAGCAAAGATTAAACAAAGACTGGAACTTCTTAGGAAAGAACTTTTACCTTCCTATAGAAGTATGGTCTGAGCATATAACAGGACTTCTACAGAGCTAGCAGACTTCTAAAAGGGACAAGGTAAATTACTTGAAGAAAACTATTAGAGGCCTAATTTGAACACTTGTAGGTTCTAAGGGAATAAAAACAACACTTTAACTCAATTATCAGCAATGCATGCAATATTTTGAGTTATTCTTTTAATATGGCCAAATGGTTGTGAATCTGGTAGTGCCATTCAGTACAAAGGTGATCTTCCATCTCACGTTATGACACTTTCAATACTGGTAGCAGGATGAATGTTACCCCTCTTAGGTGACAAAGGATGAAAATATAAGCATGAGTAAAGTTATACAAGTAGATAAAAGACTACAAGAGTATAAGTCTTAACAATAACACTAATTAATAACATATTATTGAAATTGTCATGAATTCTGATGAATTGATAGACTATAAGAAATCATTCAAGCAACTGGAAATGAATCCATGATATTCAATTCCATTTGCCTTCAGGATGTCTTCTCATGCACAATTCAAATAAACTAAGTGGGGAAAGTACCTTCAAGGGAAAAACCCACTAAAACATTTAAATACACTCAAGAAGGAAATATAACTTTGGTACAGAAACTGAAGGCTATAAGATACACATTGGGAAAATTAAATGGATCCAAGGAAGGAGGTCACATCAGTTCCCATAAACAGTGGGCATGCCCTTATCATCTATTCCTTTTGATCCTTTTCTGCCTAGTCTAATAGGATGTCATGTAAAGTGATTGTGAAAATTGAAGTAGAGACTACTCTATTAACTTGGACAATGGAATACAAGTTATCATTCTGTTCCATTCATTGTATGAGAGATATTTGAAGAAAATATATTTATAACCTCAAGAAGAACCTAGCTCTGGAAAACTGAGTGACAAAAACTATCCCAATGTAAGTATATACATCAAGGAAATCTTGAGATTTCTCAAGAAAGTTGCTGGCAACAGACAAGACAACTATGGATACTCTGGCTCTGGTGTACATAGACCTAAAATATATCAATAATAGAGTGTCAACTTTAATTGAACCTTATTCTAGTCTATGATTTTAGGACAAAAGCCTATGTGCACACTTTGACCATCCATGCAGCCTATGGAGAAACATACAGTTAATTGGTTACAATAAATTTCACAAGATTGATAGTTCTTCAACTTCTTAAGTGGATTCTGAGAAATTTGACTTTGGGGATTCCTTAATACCAGAAAAATAGAAAGGGAAATTATGGCTTAAATTTTTCAAGAGGATAAGTGTTTTCTTATTCCATGCCTGGAATGTGGAATGTGACTGGGTAAAAATCCACAAAATTCAGTTCACTGACTCTGGAATGATCTAGGAAAATTCCTTCATGATGAATGGTCTCAGAGACCATCTCAAGAACTTTCTGGTCCATGGAATTATAGCTAATTCCAAGGTCTATATGCATTATCTAACAGTAATGTTTGTACCAAAGAAGAATGGTAATAAACATGTAGACAGTTGAACTTTGAACAAAAGACCCAAAGTTGGATAAGCACAGCATGCTAAGAGTTTAAGATTCCTTGGTCTGTCTACCAGGTGGTCAGTTGTTCTAAAGCACTGAATTTGCATAGTGGCTACCATTAGATTCTTAAGGTGGAAGAATCCTAGGTAAATTTTATCTGTGTGAACTTATGACCCAAGTGGAATGGCTAGAGCACAGACTTCCAGTTTGGAAGTCCTGAATTCAAACCCAGTCTTACATATTTCGAACTTTGGGGAAGTCATGTAACTTCTGTCTGCCAAAGTTTTCTCAGTAGTAAGATGGAGATAATGCTAATAGTACCTATCTCTCAGGGTTGTTGCAAGGATCAAATGATATAATATTACTTGACATTTTCATAAGACTGTTGAAGAAAACAGTTGAGAAATGAACTAAATACAAGAGTTGACATATCTTAATGATGACACAGTCCTTGGGAAAATCCTGGGGGAATGTGGAGAAAGACTGACAAAGTTGATGGATTGCCTAGAGAGAAATGGCTCACAGCTTTCATTTGGCAAGTCCCAATTTTGCAAATCTTCTCATAGGTAATGTATTATCTCAAAATATCTGAACAATGACTAGAGAAGGTAAGTGTACATCTGACTTGGCTATGTGCAAATAACCTTTCAGATCTAAAGACTTTTCTGGAATTTTGTGGTTATCACAAACACATTAGAAATAATACTACTGGTACTAAACTCCTAAATGGTTTAAGAGATACAGAAGCAGAGGACCAAGAAGCGCAAAGTTTTCTTAAACTCACAAACATCTTTGGAAATCAATGGATAAAAAGATGCTAAAAAAACACTTTTCAAAGACATTGTAAAATGCTTCACATGTGAGCTAGTGTTAGCCTATACAGAGCTAAGAAAACCTTTTCTTTCTTGCATAAAGATGTAACCTTAGAGAGATTAAGAACCTTGTACCAAGTGAGTAATAATCACCATAAACCAGTGGCATTTGTCAGCAGGAGCTTGAGTGACAGGGTGACTTGTTATCTCATACACAAGCTACAGTTCTTTGCTGTGAAGGGCTTGTCACTGGGATGTTCAAAGACGATTTATTTGTATAGTATGAACTCACAGCAGTTCACTGACATATTATGACTACTCTCACAAGTTAGATGCTGTGTATATGCAGAGAAGGATGATAGCATTAGCCAACTACAAATACAGTATTCACTTCCAGACAGGGAAGATTCATGTGGATGTAGATGTCCTGTTGACCATGCCAAGCCAAGAAGCATTTATTAAGAGTTTAGTATGTGCCAGGAACTTTACTAAGTACTGAGGATACAAAGACAAGCAAAAAATAATCCCTATCCTCAAGGAGTCTAAATGGGAGAAACAACATGCAAACAATTACATACAAGCAAGATATATGCAGGATAAATTGGAAAGAATCTCACAGAAGAGGTAGAAGCCTTAATGAGGATCAGAAAAGACTTTTTGTAGAAAGTAGAACTTTAGCCAAGATTTGAAGAAAGTTTTAGGAAGTAGAAATAAGGAGAAGGAGCATTATAAGCAAAGGTGGGGGTGAGTGGGGCAGTTAGGGAAAAGGTACTGGAATAGAGAGATGGAGTGTATTATGAAAAGAATAGTAAGAAGGCTAATGTCACTGAATCATTAAGTATGTGAAGAGTAGAGTGATAGAAGACTGGAAAAGTAAGATCGTGTATGACAAGAAAGAAAACTGCATAAATATATAGGGAACCGAGATAAGTTTGTAAAAATAAGAACCTTTACGCAATTGAGAAATGGTCAAAGGATATGAACAGGCAGTTTTCAGAAGAAGAAATCAAAGATGTCAATAGTCTTATGAAAAAAATGCTGTAAATACTACTGATTAGAGAAATGCAAATTAAAACAACCCTGAGGTACTACTTTTCACCTATTAGATTGGGTAATATGACCGAAAAGGAAAATAATCAATCCTAGAGGAGATGTGGAAAAATAGGTGCAGTAATATGCTGTTATTAGAGTTGTGGACTGGTCCAACCATTCTGGAGAGCAACTTGTAACTATACCTAAAGGTCTATAAAACTACATATACCCTTTGATCTAAAAACACCACTACTGAGTCTATATTCCAAAGAGAACAAAGAAAAAGGAAAAGGACCTACATGGTCAATAACAACCAAATTATTTTGTGGTGGCAAAGAATTGAAAATTGAGTGGATGTTCATCAATTGAGGAATGAGTGAGCAAGTTGTGGTATATGATTGTGACAAATTACTATTGGTATGTAAGAAATGACGAAAGACCTGGAGAGACTTTTATGACCCAACGTAGTGAAGTGAGCAGAACCATGAGCACATTGTACGCAGTAACAGCAACATTTTAACAGTGATCAACTATGAAAGACTTAGTTATGATAATCAATGCAGTGATCCAAGGTGCTTCTAAAGGACTCATTGTGAAAAATGCTATTAATATCCAGAGAGAGAATTCGTGAACTATGAATGCAGATAGAAGCATATTTTTCACATTTTTTTCTTGCTTTTTTGCAACATGGCTAATGTGGAAATACATTTTGCATGACTTCGCATGTGTATTGGGTATTATATTGCTTGCTCCCTTACTGGTCTGAAGGAACTCAAAATTTTAGAAAATAAATGTTTAAATAATATATATATACATATATATATATATACAAATGTGTATGTATGTAAACATATATACATTTATGTGTATATATATCAGCATAGGAGGAAAGGAGTGTATACAAAAATGTTATTAAAGGTAAAAAACAACAGGTTATGCAAGAAAATGGATATGGAGTGTGAAAGAGAGGAATTGAAGATGTTTCCTTAGTTATGAACCTGGTTAACTGTGAAGTCATATAGTAACGAAACTGTGATGATATTTGAAGGAGTAAAAGTGAAGAAAATCATATTGGTCGAACTAACCTTCTCTGACCATTTTCTATGGATGACTAGAAAAGCACATAGCTGATAAAGGGCTATAAGAAATTAGACAAGTGAAAAAAGTGAAACAGTGATGCCAAAAGATTCAAGCGCTAGTTACTTAAACACTGTTCAGTTGAGACAGTGACCAGAACTTAGAACTGTGCAAGAGAGTGCTGTATCAAATTGTCAACCATCCTGTGCATAGTAACAGAAAGAAATGAAGTACTATCCAGTGTATATTGTTCTATGGCCACAAAAGCTTTGCATCATGATACTGGACACATGGGTGGAGAATAGGCCCTAGACTTAATAGGAAAATAGATTTAACAGGACAAAATCACTGCAGATATCAAAGAGAAGTGTGAGAATTATACTTGTTTGAAAAATATAAAGTACTCCCAACATAGACTTCATGTTTGGACATTATATAGAATAGGGATAGGTACTATATCTGTAGTTTTATTGGTAAAGGGGATTTCCAAATGAAGAATTGCTTTTAACAATGCATGCTGATGAGGGTAAAAGAGAAGAGTGTAAAAACTGGCTTGAAACTTAAAATAAAAAAAACTAAGATCTTGGAGACTGGTCCGATAATGTCCTGGCAAATAGAGGGAGAAGAAATGGAAGCAGAGTGATATTTTATATTCTTGGGCTCAAAGATCACTGCAGATGGTGACTGCAACCATAAAATTAAAAGACACTTGCTCTTTGGAAGGAAAGTTATGGCAAATCTGCACAGTATACTAAAAAGCAGAGACGTCACCTTGTCAACAAAGGTCTGTATAGTCAAAACTATGTTTTTTTCCCAGCAGAAAAGTGTGGTTGTGACAGACTATAAGGAAAGTTGAGCACCACAGAATTGATGCTTTCAAATTGTGGTGCTGGAGAAGATTTTTGAGAGTCCTTTAAATGGCAAGGAGATCAAATTAGTTGATAAATGAAGAAAATCCAGACAATTCACTGGAAGGTTAAATACTGAAAGTGAAACTCAATTACTTTGGCTACATAATGAGAAGGCAGGACTCATTTGAAAAGACCCTGAAGTTGGGAAAGATTGAAGGCAATAGGGAAAGAGAATGACAGAGGATGAAATAGTGTCATATAAACAAAAACATGAACATAGACAGACTTGGAGAGACATTAGTGGACAGAAAGGCTGGTATGCTATGGTCCATAGGGTCACAAAGAGTTGGATAAAACTAAATAACCACAACCAAATCTTCTTGGCTTTGCGTGTCTTTATCCATTATACCATTATCCCTCTCATTTGGAAGAACATAAGCCCTAACAAATGTTTGGAATTTGTCTGCGTCGATTTCCTATCTCTTGAGTGCAAAAGCAAGAACAGAGGTGATTGACAATTTCCCAAGGAACTTGAAAAAGATCTTTTTTTTTTATTTTTTATTTTTTTAAAATTTATTTATTTATTTAAATTTTTTACATTCATTTTCACAAATTTTTGGGTTTCAAATTTTCTCCCCTTTTGTCCCCTCCCCCCACCCCAATACCCCAAGCAATCTAATTTTCCCTATCTCCAATCTGCCCTCTCTTCTGTCATCTCTCCCTTCTCTTGTCTCCATCTTCTCTTTTCTCCTGTAGGGCCAGATGACTTTCTATTCCTCCTTAACTGTATGTCTTCTTTCCTAGTTGCAACAACAATACTAAATATTTGTTCCTAAAACTTTGAGTTCCAAATTCTCCTCATCCCTCCCTCCCCACCCATTCCCTTTGGGACAGCAGGCAATTCAATATAGGCCATATCTGTGTAGTTTTGCCAATGACCTCCCTGATAGTCGTGTTGTGTAAGACTAACTGGATTACCATCCCTCCTAACCTGCCCCTCATTGTTTCTCTTCTGTCTTTTGATCCTGTCCCTCCCCAAGTGTTGACTTCAAATTGCTCCCTCCTCCCTTTGCCCTCCCTTCCATCATCCCCCCCCCTTGCAATATCTCTTTCTCCCCCACTTTCTTATACTGTAAGATAGGTTTTCATACCAAAATGAGTGTGCATTTCACTCCTTCGTTTAGTCAAATGTGATGAGGGTAAACTTCTTGTTTTTTTTTTTTTTCCTCAGCTCTCCTCTTTTTCCCTCCACTAAGAAAAACTACCTGCCTCTTAAATGACATATAGTTACCCCCCTTCCCTTTCCCTCCCCCTACATTTCTCTCTCACCATTTACCCTAGTTTCTTTTAAGGTATGGTCCCATCCTATACAGTTCAATCTGTGCTCTCTATCTCTGTATGTGTGTGCATGTGTGTATGTGTGTACATGCGTGTACATGTGTATGTGTGGTTCCACCAACTACCCAGATACTGAAAAGTTTTAAGAGTTACAAATATTGTCTTTCCATGTAGGAATGTAAACAGTTCACTCATGGTAAGTCCCTTAAGACTTCTCTTTTCTGTTTACTTTTTCATGCTTCTTCTCATTCTTGTGTTTGAAAGTCAAATTTTCTTTTCAGCTCTGGTTTTTTCATCAAGAATGATTGAAAGTCCTCTGTTTCATTGAAAAACCATATTTTCCCTTGAAGTATTATACTCAGTTTAGCTGGGTAGGTGATTCTTGGTTTGAGTCCTAGTTCCTTTGCCTTCTGGAATATCCTATTCCACGCCCTTCGATCCCTTAATGTAGAAGCTGCTAGATCTTGGGTTATCCTGATTGTATTTCCACAGTACTGGAATTGTTTCTTTCTAGCTGCTTGTAAGATTTTTTCCTTGACCTGGGAGTTCTGGAATTTGGCCACAATGTTCCTAGGAGTTTCTCTTTTTGGATCTCTTTCAGGTGGTGATCGATGGATTCTTTCAATACTTATTTTGCCCTCTGGTTCTAGAATGTCAGGGCAGTTTTCCTTGATAATTTCATGGAAGATGATGTCTAGGCTCTTTTTTTGATCATGACTTTCAGGTAGTCCCATAATTTTTAAATTGTCTCTCCTGGATCTATTTTCCAGGTCAGTTGTTTTTCCCATGAGATATTTCACATTCTCTTCCATTTTTTCGTTCTTTTGGTTTTGTTTGGTGATTTCTTGGTTTCTCGTAAAGTCATTAGACTCCATCTGTTCCATTCTAATTTTGAGAGAGCTATAAAATTCAGTGAGCTTTTGAGCCTCTTTTTCCATTTGGCTCATTCTGCTTTTGAAAGCATTCTTCTCCTCTTTGGCTTTTTGAACCTCCTTTGCCAATTGGGTGAGCCTATTTTTCAAGGTATTAATTTCCTCAGCATTTTTTTGGGTCTCCTTTACCAAGGTATTGACCTGTTTTTCATACTTTTGTTGCATCTCTGACATTTCTCTTCCCAGTTTTTCCTCCACCTGTCTAACTTGCTTTTCAAAATCCTTTTTGAGCTCTTCCAGGGCCTGAGCCCACCCACCACCCCCCTGGGGTGTCTGGGGTACTGAGGCCCCGCCCTCCATGTCTTTCCCTGATGGCAAGAATACGTCCTCATCTTCGTCAGATCCGAAGGTCGGGATCATTTGCATTTGTTGGAAAAAACTCTCTAAAGTCTTATTTTTCTTCCCTTTTCTAGGCATTTTCCCAGCCAGTTACTTGACTTCTGAGATTCCTTTCCACCCCCGCCTGGATCCGCCCAGCTAGTGCTTGGCCTCTGAGATTTAAATGGGCTTTCCTCCTGCTGGCTGTCAATCAGTGAGCTTTAGTTCAGGTGCTGGGGTGGGGCCAGGGCTGCCTCCGAGACTGATCCCTCGAGGGCTTTATGCAGAGACTTTCAGGAATGGAGCGGGTGGGGGCGGGGTGGGGGGCCCGCCTCCCAATCTCAGCTCCCCTGGGGGTCCCGAGCAGAAGCCTTCAGCAACAGAGCGGGGTGGGGCAGGGCCGTCTCCCAGGCTCAGCTCCGTCAGGTTTTATGCGGGAATCTTCCGTAATGAAGATCCTGCCTGCTGCTGGGGGATTTCTGAGTCTTGGGCCGCTGCCGCCTCAGCCGCCGCCCACACCTCTGCCTCCGCCACTTCCTGCCCCTGTCCCCAACGCCGCCGCTTCCTCCCGAGGGGGCCCGAGTCACGGAGACGCCCCGCTTCCCCTCTCCTTCAGCCCGGCCTCTCTCACTGACCTGCTTCTGTGGGCGGAGGGACTTTCCCGGCTTCTGGAGCTTCCGTCTCTGAAGCCTGCTCGGATCCGCTTCTCTGAGGCCTTGGCCAGGGCAGCGCTGGGGGTCGGGTTTACTCTCCGGGGCGCGCTGGACCCTGGGGACGGGTCCTCAGGGCTCCCTGGAACGGAAATCTCCTCCACTCTGCCTCTGCACACCTTGCATTCACCCAGAAGCTATGGGGGACTCTTTCTACACCAATTCCATGGGCTTTGGTTTCGGAGCTCGTAAACGTGCATCCTTCTACTCCGCCATCTTGGCTCCACCCCCGAAAAAGATCTTTTTGAAAAAAATCTTGAATTGTATGTCTTAAAGAAAAGTATGCTTAGAGCAAGATGCAGAGGTAAATAAAATCTTTTCAGGAGATTCTGAAGGTTAATTCTGTGAATTTTCTAAGGCTTTGGAAATTTATGACATCTGTTCTTTATTATATATCATTTCTTTAAAAAACTTATAGATTTCCTTTGCCACCATACTGCCATCATGATGATTATATTTTTCTCTCTTTCACTAAGTAAACAGAAAGAAAGAAATTTACCTGAGGTAATTTCATAACTTTAATATATTTTTTTCTCTTTCAACCAACAACCATGATTTTGTTTGAAAAGTTTTCACCAATGAAATGTAACTATACTATTTTTTTCTTTCTATTTGTGAAAAAAAGATTGCAAAAAAAATATCCATATCTACGTACATGTGAATATTTGTGATGTGATAGATTATTTTAAAAGAAATACTATTCTTAATAATTCTTTGTTTTTCTCCTTTGATATGTTCAAAATATATTATTAGAAGAATCAATTGAAAGTTCTTTTGAGTTTTGTGGCTATTATAATTTTGGAAAGAAGTTTATGTCATCATCTTCATCAAAGTGTTCCAATTATTTCTAAAAGAAAATGATTTAGGGGATTTCTGTAGGATTATGGTCCTGGAAAAAGAACTAAAAAAGGAAAGGAAAGAGAAAAGGGCTTAAAGAGAATATTTAAGTACACCCGTGAGAGACGTGGAATTAGCGGTATAACCCACGAAAGACATATAGAAATGAGGAAGCAAAGTTTGCAATCTATCTCCCTTATGAAGGATGAAAGGAAATTATAAAGAGTGCTGGGTATGTTTGTGAAACATGCCACCAGGTGGCGTAGATTGGCCTAGAATGTATCTTGGCTTTTATGTGATTGGCTCTAGGGGAGTTTCCTAGAGGTGGGTAGGGAGTAGGAGACATAATATAATTGGGTTTCCCCTATTTAAAGTAGAGTATGCATTGCTTGGCAGTATCTGTTTCTGGAAATTATGCTACATACTTTCAGGTAAATCCTCTATCCTATGGTGACTTGGGAACAAGTCCTAAATTGACTGTAGTCAGATGGGATTGGTTTAAAAAAATACTGGAAACACCTAACAATGAAGAAATATGTGGAAGGTTGTTACATGACAACTAACACTGGAAATAGGAGGGGATAGAGAATCGATCTATCCAGAATAATTATTCTATTATGTGTGGTTCTGGATGAAGGAGAAAATATTTTGTATTACAATGTTTATACACTGTACACTGCTTGTTCACAACTATTGTTCACACTATTGTGTGGTTCTGGATGAAGGAGAAAATATTTTGTATTACAATGTTTATACACTGTACACTGCTTGTTCACAACTATTGTTCACACTATTGTGTGGTTCTGGATGAAGGAGAAAATATTTTGTATTACAATGTTTATACACTGTACACTGCTTATTCACAGCTATTGTTCACACTATTGTGTGGTTCTGGATGAAGGAGAAAATATTTTGTATTACAATGTTTATACACTGTACACTGCTTGTTCACAAAAATGAAAGATAATAATTACGGAGATAAACTTACCCTCCTCTTCACCCCTAACGCTAAGTAAGTTTTTAACTAAATAAATCCATAAAAATAAAAGGAACTAGTGTGACTAAAACTTATTTTACTAAAGCACAATTTCACAACCTGCTATTTAAATTGGACTTTGAAACAATCAATCCCATAGGTAAGCAAAAGCGGTTAATAGATCTTTGTCTAAGTGCTCAGCTCTGGGGTTTGGCATCCCAATTTGCAACTTGGGACAAATACATTACTTATATTTACTCTGATTTCCTCTAATTATTTCTTCTGACCCTCTTGTACACTAAGAAATGGCCTGCTACAGAACATTAAAACTGAATTCTTTCCATTAAAAATGATTTTGTTGCTAACAAAGACAATCAAAATTTAATGTACAGTGTTGGTTAATATCAGGTTGTTTTAATGTAGAGTGAATGCTTTCCAGTATAAAGTAATTGTAACACTAATTAGGCTTTCTGGTTCAGTCAATTAGTTGAGAAAAGGTGATGAATCTTCCCACACATCTAAATATTGCTCATATTCTTTGTTTTTGGTTATTACTTTTTGATATAGAGATTTTTGAGTTTTAATGTGAAATTGTATGAAATTTAGAAAATACAAACTCCCCAAATGCATAATTTTAGCTATCTTCATTTACTTAATTTTATTAGGGAAGATATTTCTTTTGATATAACTGGTATGCTTCTACTTATGCCTGCATCATTCGTCAGAGGATGAATATTTCCCAAAATGCTATACAGACAATAGAAACTTTATAAATAGTTGTTAATGTCAAATAAATGTTATTTTTAAAGTTCTGTGGAGTTAGTAAGATCATCTCCCCCAACCCCTTCTTATAACTTGTGTTAGCAATGAGATGACTGAAAACCAAATGGAGTTAAATGAACTAATCAAGTTATTCACTGAGTAACTGAATGTCCAGCATATTTTTAAAAATGAAGAAAATTCAGTTTCTGCCCTGAAAAAGGTCTACACTCAAGTTAAAAAGATGACTAACACAACAAATAATTAAATAATCATACTAGATAATATACTTGATTATTAAAGTAATTAATTGTCAGAGAATATGAGGTAACAGTTAAATCTATAATTGTTAACTATAGTGTTAAGGGAATAAGAGGTCACTTTAGATAGGGAAATTAACCTGGTATCTATGCATAGTTTTTCGAGCATCTGTGAACTTGAATGGGAAAAAATACATGTTTATTTAAATATAATTAATTTCCTTTATAATCAAATATATTTTATTTCATGCATTTAAAAATATTATTATGAGAAGTGGCCCCTAGCCTTCACTACACTGCCAAAGGAGTCTATGTTAAATAAAAGGTTAAGAACTCCAGGTTTGGGCTGTAATTGATGGAGATGGTTTTGCTATAATTAATCTGTTTATATTCAGAGTGGAATATATACTCACTTTTGTCTTCCTGTCTTTATCACCGTGCTTAGCACATTGTTTGTCACCTAATGAATACTTAATAAATATTTGATAAGTGATTGAAAGACAACGGAAAATTAAGATTTAAATAGAAGTGGAATGACATTCCAGTCAAGAGTCAAGACAGGGAATAAACATGGAACATGTGCAAGTCTGTCTTCAAGAAACATACATTCTAAGACATGCAAACAATACCAAAAGTGCTGGCCAAGATGAGGAGTTTTAGTTTAATGAGTCACACTGCGATGAATTACTTCATTAGGGCAGTTAACTTATAGACCTTTTCCAAAACAATAGTACTATTGATTTGATTACTTTGACCAACGCAAGTAGAAAATATGAGAGTTGGGGGAGAGAGAGGAATAAAACATTTTATCATGGAAGGGTAGATGTCAAGAAGGTCCGGGTAGATGTCAAGAAGGTCCAGGTAGATATCTATATGGGAGGTGAAGGATGGTGTAATCTGAGGCCAGTGGGACCACTGTCATATAGTTGTCTAGGTGAGTGTGTAGTCACTCACTAAGCAAGACTGCTTAGCCCCAGATCAGGAGTTCTAAAACTTAGCAGCCCTCCCAAACTGGGAGCATAGTGTTTGAAGACTGGCTCAGGGAGGGAGAATCACAGAGACATCTGTTTTCTGGGTTGACAACTGTCAAAGTGGATGGACACATATCCTGCATTCTGACTGAAAAGGATTTTGAGTGGTTTGAAGGAGGGGAATGAAAAGAAGAGGGATGTTTAATGGTAACAGGTAGAGTTTGTTGGATGGATGGTAATACATTGTAAACACAGATGCCAGATGTGATGTGTGGCATCTGATAGAGGATATTGGTTAATTGCTACTTGAAATGTTGGGCAGAAATGATGATTAGAAGTCCGAAAGATTTCAATGTAGATAACAGAGACTATACATGGAGGTAGACATGGAACTAGCTTGAAAATGCTTGCATACTGGCTTTTGTCTTCTTATTGGTGTATGTGTGAGAGTAGAAGGAATAGGATGGTGCATATGGTTCATGAACCTATGAAAACTGGTTTAAGTAGGTTTTGGAAAAAGGTCCTTTGAATTGTGTGACTGAACTTCCAAAAGTTTTCTGTCAAGATGAAGCAAGATATCTCTGGTTTCTATTGTCTTTGACCTTTGAATATGCTCCCCAAATCTGAAGAGGCATAAGTTCTGATATATGGGGAGAAATCCTAGAAAGTATAAAAATAAGGCAATTTCCTTCTGTTTCCCAGCACCCTGTATGTTCTACATGGTAAGAGCACTGAAAATTGCAAAGCATTATAAAAATTTGAGTTATTCTGCCTACATCTGTTTGGATTTAGGATGTGTAAATAATTTGTGTCCACTTTGTATATTTGATTTTGGGAAATTTTATATGAGTGCTAAAGTTCACTTACACAGAAGTTATTTTGGTAAATTGATATATTTGTTTTTCAGCTAAAATTTTTCTGCAAAATATTCAGTCTGTATTTTAAGGTTATGGATGTTTATGTTTGATAACCATGCTTCCTTTGTTCCAGAAGATAAATGTCTGTATGTGTATGACTTTTAGAACATGGGCTATTATATCATGCTATTGCAAATGGATAGATCAATGAGTTACACAGTGAAGTATATAAGATAATACTTATATAAGTGTGGAGAAATAAAATAATAAAACTATCATATTTATATTTAATTTAAAACTATGAAAGAAAATTGGATTCATTAACATCTAATATATAATTGACACTGGCACTCTCACTAAGTCTGTATGTTTGAAAGTCATTGGTTCTGTAAGGAAGAGATATCAAATGGAAGGTCCTGGACGCAACACTCCTGAGTGCTACTGGAAATAGATTAGATGTAATTGGGAAATCTTTAACAAGATAAATTAAAATAAAATATAGATAACATTGCATTTTTAAAATGAGTCAGTATAAGGTCTGCAGGAATCCTTATGTATGGATCAGTGGTTCCCATTTCTATTTGCGTTTGACACCATTGATGTATGGAATACATAGTATCCTAAGAAAAGAGTTGGAGTTCTACCAATCAAAAAAAAGTCAGGGAAGACTTTATAACTACCTTGTATTGATTTCTTCTATGTGTTGAGCTGTTCCTTTTTAGTGTCTCTTGCAGGATCATGTTATATCATGCTATATCTCCTAGCCTTTGAGAATCAGTGACCCTTACTGCTTAGTCTTGAGGATTCTTCTTTCCTCTAAGAGAAAATACTTTTACCTTGAGTGCAGAAAAAGTCTTTTGGTGATCACCTTAGTTCTCATAGGTTAATTTATTATTTCTATTCACATGACTATAGAAATGTATATTCCCAACCCCTGGTCTCTCCTGAGTGGCATCTAAGTGGTACAGTGGAAAAAGCAATGGTCCTGGAGTCAGGAAGATTTGAGTTCAAACCACGCCTCAGACTTGATCTGTGTGATCCTGTCAAGTCAACTAACCTCTGTTTGCCTCAGTTCCTCATCTGTAAAATGAGCTGGAAAAGGAAATGGCAAACCACTCTAGCATCTTTGCTAAGAAAACCTCAGATGGGGTCAGGAAGAGTAAGCCACAACTGAAATAAATGAACAATAACCATCTCTCCTGAATTCTAGTCTATAATCTTTCTTCTTCGGATTACCTATCAGAAACTCAAATTTAGTCTTCTAAAATGGAACTTATTACCCTTCCCCTCAAGCCATCCTCCTCTGAACTTTATTTTCATTGGAGGGATAATCATTCCTCTACTCACCCAAGTTTGTAACCTCAGGGTTTTCCTTGACTCTTTTCTCTTTCTCCTCTACTTCGTTCAATCAGTGGTCTAGATTCTTCAATTCTATCTCCACATTATCTCTAGTACTATACCCCTTCTTTATAACTCTTGTAGTTGTTATCCTAGGTTAATTACCATTCATTCTCACCTAAAATGTTGTACTAGTGTCCTAATTAGTTTCCCTCTTTTTAGTTCCTCTCTCTGGTCCTTCCTCCAGATAGATGCCAAATCAATCACAAATCTGAAAAAGCCACTCTTTCCTCTGCAAAGTTCAATAAGTTCCAGTTGAATCTAGGGTAGAACACAAACTCCTCAACATGCTATTTAAAGTATCCAGAGGCTGATGACACCCCCCCTTCCAGATTAATTCCATATTACTATCCTTTATGCACTTTACAATCTAGAGCAACTGCTCATGAGAAATATAAAATCCCTTCTCCTATCTCTGCCTTTGCAAAGAGTGTTCTTCTTGCTCAAGAAGCATTCCCTCTTCACCTCTGCCTCTTAGAATCTCAGGCATTTTTTTTTTACTACTAAACTAAATTGTTCCCTTCTCAGGGAGAATGCTTTCAAGTGCACTTTCTCATTTATTCAAGTTCCTTTCTTCTTCGAATTATTTTGTATTTACTTATCCAACATTCTTGAGGGTAGAAATATTATATTTTTGTCTTTCTATTCCCTATGTCTATTACAGTGTCTTGCATAGAGTAGGCAATTAATAAGTATTATTGATTCATTGATTTCAATGAAATTTGCAACACCTTAGTTGGGCCTTGAAAGAAGGGAAGAATTCAACATCTGGATATGGAGATGAAGAAGAGACCATTCTAGTCATAAGTGAGTGATCTGAATAGATACATAGATACGTGGAGTCAAAAAAAGGGTAGAAGTATTCTTCAGGGATAAAATACAACATTCTCAACATGGCACTTAGAGTCCTCCACAAAATAATAACAATACCTAAAATACATATACATGCACATAAGCAATTATGTGTGTATGTGTTTGTATGGGATAGAGTAGATGATCATTTTCACTTTCAAGTCATAATTCATATAACATTTCTTCATGTATCCTTTGTACTAGTTAAGCTGGTTTTCTAGCTATTCCCCAAATATAATTATCCATCTCTCACCTCTGTGCCTCTGCAGTGATGGTCCTCCATATCTGAATATACTTTCCCTTCACCTTGTCCTGTTAATATCCCCATCATCCTTCAAAACATAATTGTTGAGAACTCTCTTGACCACCTCAGTTGTTAATATTTTATTCTTCTTGAAATTGTTTTCTATTTTTTGCATATTTCTGCAATTACTCACCTATGTGCATTTATATCCCCCTCCCTCCCTCTCCCCACTCCTATCATGTAAGCTCCTTGAAGACAGAGACAGTAGTATCTTTGTCTTTATATATTTAGCATTTAACATAATGCCACATATAGCATAGGTACTGAGTTAATGTTTGCTGTTAAATTTTTGTTGACATGATCCTGAGATGGAAAGAATTCAGTTTGACTAGAACTAATTCATAAACCATCTAAAGCTAAATCCAGTGCCTTAAGGATTTAAAAGTAATGTTCAAAGAGTGAAAATAATACAAAAATTTTTGGTTGGGATGTCAATATACATTTTCTACTCATTTCATGAATAAGAAAGGCATTGATACGATGCCTATGGCAATTTGAAAAAAAAAAACAAAACATTGACCAGATAGAGTTTCAGCATTTTAGAAGTCAATCTGCATATTCTAATGAGTTTTTTTATTTGTGATATTAGACTTTGGCAGAGAAAATAGCTATTGAAAAACACTAAACAGCTTTTCTTTCTATGAAATTTGTTAGCCATCAAGCAGTCAAACAACATAGACTAATGAAGGTTAATTTTAAAAAGGAGTGAATATACTTTAGGGGTATAATAGGACCATCAAAAACAAGATTTTGTTTTCAGTGGAGCATAAATGAAATAAAACTTTTAAAGGCTGACAAAACACTTGCATAGAGGTCAATTACAAAAGAATCAAGAAACCAGGGATATGCTCAAAGTGCTGACCATCAAAAGGGTGTACTCTCTTTTTCCATGGAAGAGTACCAAAATGGGATCTAGACTTTCTGAGCCTCAGCCTGCCACCACAAAAGTTTGTGTGACCATCATACTATATTGCTTTCCCAGCAATGCTTTCTTCCTAAGGCAGGGTACTCCCATCATGTTGCATTGTCTGGGATCTCACACCCTGCATGACACCTATAATCAGAAAGAAATCAGATACAATAATGGTATGAGTGCCGGACTCCCTTCTACCTCCCCTATTATAGACTCTGTGATGGCACAGACTTTTATACCATATTTCTCCATTTCTTTCCCTATTGTGCCTTGATACAGAGTAAGCAGTCCTCAAATATTGGTTGACAGTCATGATAACATTTGTTCTTTTCAAACATAATCCCATCCTTTCTTCCCCTTCTTGCCTGCAATTACATTTCAGTCAGTTTCTATGGAGACATTTACATCATTCTCATTAGTACAGTGTAACTTACAAAGCTTCTCTAAGTTTGATTTTCCTTACAAATTTATACCACCTGCTCCCTGTGATTCGTAATTCCCTTCTTTGTGCAGGTGAGAGCCTGTTGCCTCTTAGCATAATTCACCATTCCCTCTTAAAAAGACTATGGACACTGTTACTGTATCTTCAAAAAGTAAGAACCTTGATCAAGTAATTAAGTTGTTATCTAGACACTCTTATGGCTGGAGAGAGACTGAGAGGGGTGAGAACAAATGCTTAGAAAATGTCTTTCCTGAGAAATTATGTGTTAACTATCATCGTTGAGAAAGACTAAAGGGATGTTTTCTAAGAGAAATTAATTGACTTCTTATGATGTTGGGGAACTTAGACTAAAGAAATTTTTTGAGAGACTGTCATCCTGAGAAAACTGAATAGTGGGTCCTTGTTTCAATATCTGAGGTCACCAGTCACACTTGTTGGTTAGAAGTGACTTTGTGATCATTACACCGAATGATACACTGAAGTGTGTTGTTACAATATTTAAATATCTTTGTATTGTTTGTCATATTGTTTGCCACACTGTTAATGAATTGTATAGGTAATGCCAATAATTTTTATTTATGCCTGTGATATTAAAGGAGAGAGAGAGAGAGAGAGAAGAGAGATGAATTTTTTTAACCATAAAATGGAATTCAGAGCTAATTTATTAGTGATTGGAAAAAGTGTGATTTTTATTGATTTATGAGAAAATATCAGAATAAACTCATTAATTTCCTTAGAATCAAGGTTGAGAATTAATAAGGGGAAGAACCAATGACAGTCAAAATGGTGGCCACTTCACCAAAGATACACACAAAGGAAGTGTCATTATGTAAGCCCTGTTACTGCTACATTTTTTTCCTTATATAGCTTGGCCTTAGTCCCCCACAGTTTCAATACTCATCTCTCCCTCCCCCACTTCAAGGTCTAGTGTCTTCTTCTATTGTTAACAACCTCCCCTTCATATTTCCACATCCCTGCCATATCCCTTTCATCTTCTGGTACTCCTTGAATCCTCAATTTCTTCTAACGATGCCAAATTTCTTAGCTCTGTCTCTATTACTTCTCAACCATGCACAGGATTGGACTTTAGATCAAAGTTCTTGATTCTAACTGAACTGAATTTTTCTGAGGTAACAATTTCTAAAATGATTGAGGAAAAATGTTATTTAATGCTAACAGATTCATATACACACATATATTCCAAATAATAAAACAAGAAAGTCCCAGTCATTTTTCCTTTTTAAATATTTTATTTATGCTCTTTTAAAAAATGGCTATCATTTAAAAATCATTTTCCCACTCTAGTAGAAGTCTTTATATGATGTGTATGTATGTAATACAACGTATAGTACTAAATATATATATAATATGTAATTACATAGTACTGTCCACACATATACATATATGTAATATTATACACACAGTGTGGCCATGTAGAAGAAATTGACACATTGATCATTTCTGGAAAATATATGCCTCACTTTGCTGTATAGCCAACCATATCTGCCAAGAGAAGAGACACATGCTCTACCATCAGCCCTCTAAATTCAAGACAGTTCAAAGCCTTAAGCAGAGTCTGTAGTTTTTTCAATGTTGCCTTACTTTATACTATTGTGGTCTTTATGCAATTCTTCTCTTGATTTTGTTTACTTTGTTTTTATTGATTGGAATAATTCATCCAAGTCTCCCTGAATCCTTTATAAGCATAATTTCTTATGGTGCAATAAGAATGTATTACAGTTTTAATGTAACCATACCATAATTTGTTCAGTCTTTCACCAAGCAATGGCTACACACTTTTCTTTCAATATGTTTGCTACTCAGAGGCACCATAGGAAAGAGATAAGATTTGTGGTGGTGGTGGGCGTTGTTGTTGAATCTTTTCTTACTCTTTATGACTCCATCTGAAGCTTTCTTGGCAAAGATATCAGAGTGGTTTGCCATTTCCTGCTCCAGCACATTTTACAGAGGAGAAAACTGAGGCAAACAGGTTTAAGTGACTGGCCCAGGGCCACACAGCTGGTAAGTGTCTGAGGTCAGATTTAAACTCATATCTTCCTGACTCTATCCACTGTGCCACCAATAGCCCCTGAGAGGATAGATAACTGGTTACAAAGCAAGGAAGACCTGCGTTCAAGTCCTGTTTCTGATATATATATATATATATATATATATATATATATATATATATATATATATATATATTTGTTTTGTATTTCTGGGTAAATCACCAAACCTCTTAATGCCCCAGCCAATTCGCTAGGATTATAAGTAGCAGAGACGATCCCCACCTATATCACTTGAAGGAGTCCCTTTACCTGTGAGTCTTCTATATATCAATACAATAATAGGTTCAGTATGTCAAAAAAAAATGCTGGAAAAGTTCCTTCCCCTCCCCCCACACCTTTTTTGTTTTCATGTTGTATATGCCCTTACAAGTTATGTTGTTTGATTAAAGAATGTATCAAATTTGGGACATTTTTATATAGTTTTTTTTTTTTTCAGAATGATTGGATCAATTCACAACTCTACCAATGGCTCATTCATGTGCTTGTATTACCAGTCTGTCTAATATGTATCTAATTTTCTAAATCACTTGGGTGCAATGTAATATCTCAGTTATTTTAATTTCCACTGTTTATTGCTTGTGATTTGGAGCATTATTTCACATAGTTGTTGATAACATGCATTTCATATATATGGAAAATTATACATCCTGAATATAAAAGGTCACATAATTTTTAAAAAAGAATAGAAAAGTAGTCTATTAGATACTTTTCACAGCTATGGCTTGGGGAAAATTCTCAACCAAACAAATGATAGGAATAATAACAAAAAATATAATAGATCATTTTAATTATTTTTTTTTATCCTGAGAAGACATTTGCATGAAAAAATGCAGTTGGGAATAGAAAACGTTTATTAGGAAAAAAATATAGTTGTGGCAAATACATCTAATTAAGAAACAATATCCAAGTTATATGATACTTTAATATGGATACACATTAGTGGTACTTTTGTGTCAAAGAGTATATACAAAGTAGTGAATTTGGGGGTAGAGTCCAAAATGCTTTATAAACAACTAGACCATTTCACACTGCCACATCCTTCAACAATGAAATTATCTTTTTTCCTCTTCGTCTTTACAAATTTGATTGGTACAAAGCAGAAAAACAGAGTTCTTTTGATGTGCATTTTTCTGACGATTGATGATTTTGAGTATTTTATATGGTTGTTGATAGCTTGCATGTCTTCTTTTGAAAAGTACCTATTCATATTCTTTGACTATTTTTATGATGGTAAATGACTTGTTCTTAGATCTTTATATTCCCTTTATAGAAGATGCCAAAATTTTATAGAAGACACTGGATACAAAGATTTCTTCATAGTTAACTGTTTCTCTTCTGAATTTTATTGTAAAAATTTCTCAGTTCATTATTCTTGTTCTAATTTCGACTACATTGATTTTGTTTGACAAGAATTTTTCAATTTTATGTAATGTCCTTTTTATCTCCTGTGACTTTTTAAAAAGTCTTATTGATATATTTTTCACATTACAAACATTTGCAGGTTGCTCTGACTTTTTGCGAGGTCTTCTATAGCAAAGTCAAATAATTAAATAAAACTAATAATACAGTGATCTCATCTGAAAGTACAAGCAACATTTCACACCTGAAGTTCCCCCTATTTCTCTATTAAAAAAAATAGCTGAAATCTATTTTTTTCTCCCTCCTACTTTCTCCACTCATTTGGAGAGAAAAAAGAAAAGAAAAACAAATCCCTTGTAACATAAATACATAGTCAAGAAAGACAAATTCCCTCAATGGTTCCATGCATACGATATACATACTTCTTCACTCTGAAACTATCTTTTTTTAAAATAGCTAGTATGTTTCATTTTTGGTCCTCTGGAACCATTAATAGCCATTGTATTAATCATACTTCTTAGAGCTTTCAAAGTAGTTTGCTTTTTCACTGTTGTTATTGCATAAATTGTTTTCCTGGTTCTGCTCATTTCTTCATCAGTTTATAAAAATCTCTTAAATTTTTCATTTTTATTATATTGATGTTGTATTATAATTTTTTCCTGGTTTAGACTGTTTACATTATCTTCTATTATCCTTGCTATTTTTTTCTAAGTCAAGAACACTTTTTCCCATCTGTAGTTGTGAAAGATATCTCTTTTTATTCATTGCTAGTTTGTTAATAATATAACTTATTTATTTACATTATGCACCATTTAAGGTTTACAGGTATGAGATTTTGGTTTAAGCCTGATTTCTCTGCCACTGCTTTCCAATTTTTTCCATCTTTTTTTTTAAAGTAAGGATTCTAATAGTGGATGTCCTTGGGTTAACTGAACACCATGCATTAGTCACTTTTAGGACTTCTACATTTAATCTGATTAACTTTTAAACTTTTTGACCAGCATCCTTTTAACATTATTGCTTCATAGAATAGTATTGGAGTTAATAATTCCAGGAGTTTTTATTCCAAGTTTTTTTAATTTTTCCTTTGACATTCTTGATCTTTGTCTTATTCAGATAAACTTTATTACTTTCTCTAGTTTTACAAAGCAATCTTTTGTTAGTTTCATTGGTATGACATTAAACCTATTATTCAATTAGTATTAATTATATTAGATTGACCCCCAAGATGAGCACTTAATATCTATCCAATTATTTAATTCTTCACTTATTTGTATAGTGTCTTGCAGTTATATTCCAATTATTCCTCTGTGTATCTTGTTAACTGTAATCCAATATATTGTACATATTTTGTAGTTATTTTTAAAAATGTCTTTTTTTTTCTAACTCTACTGAGTATTGGAGGCAATATGCAGAATGGCTGATGATTTTGTGGATTTATTTTTTATCCCACTTTAATGAACTCATTAGTTGTTTCATCTGATTTTTATTTAAATCTCTAGAATTCTTCAAGTAAACTGTCATATCACCTGCAATAGGCATGAAGTATGGAGGTAATCATTCTCTCCACCATTGAAAAGAGCCTTATGCAAGTGTTCCTGCCTTGAAATCAGTGTTACATATACAAACTTAATGCTAGGTGATTTCTTAAGGGAGGCAAAAAATAGTTTCCAGAATCAGAAGCTGTTGTCTATCACCCTTCAAGAAACTTTTCTTTTCTCCTCAATGACTTCAGTACCTGGTCAGTCTTTCCTCCTCAATCCTGCCTGCATAATAGAACACTTCAGCACACATATTGATGTTACCTCCAATACCCTAATCTCAAGGCTGCTCAGTTTACTCATTTCACATCTCTGCCACACACAAAGATGGTCCCACCCTTGATCTTGCTATCCCCCTCGGGGCACCATTTCCATTTCCTTTTTACAATCTATTGTCATTCCACCTTTCCTCTAGTCTTGCAATCACTAAACCCTGTTCTTAGACTACGTCATGATTTCCAATCCCTCAGCCCTTCAGGGTTTTTTTTAGGCCATCACCCCATGTATTTCTCTTTCCCATCTTCTCTTTCATGCAACATGGATATGTCTTCTGATTGGCCAGAAAATGAAAACAAAACAAGCTTGTGACATCAGTTTTTTACTATTATTGTTTGAACCTCCCCATCTGAAATCCACTTCACCACAAAGAAAATGTGATTTGGGTCACAAGACAAAGATATGACAATCAATTGATAGGTATTTCAACAGGAGGTGGGGTAAGTATTACCTCAGCTCCTCCCCATTATATTATTGGGATGTATCACTGAGATCCGTTAGCAAGTAATGAGAGTGGTCCTCAGGTGATGGGGTTAGTCTGCAATCATATAGAAGGTAAACCAGAGGAAGCATAATTCAGGAAAACCAATTAAAAAAGCTTTATAACAGACAAGGTGAAAGGTAGTGTGGGCCTGATAGAAGCTATTTAAGTACAGAAAAGGTGAGATGACAGGGATGTTATGAAGGTAGAAGTCACAAAATTGTACAACTGATTTGATATGGAAAGTGAGGGAGCTCAGGAAATAGGGAATTTCTTTGAAGCTGTGAACTAGGTTGCTTGGAAGTTTGTTGATGCCCTGCACAGAAATAGACAAGTTAGAATGAGAGGTGGTTTTGTGGGGTAAAGATAATAAGGTCTTTTTAGTACGTGTTAAATTTGAGATGCCGATAGCACATCCAGTTTAAACTATCCAACAAGCAGTTGGTTCTGTGATATTAGAGCTCAGGAGAGAGACTGGAGTTAGGAATGTCAAACTGGGAGTCATATATGTATAAATGATCATTGGACCCACAGGAGCCGGTGAGATCACCATGAGAAAGATCAGTCATAGACAAAGAAGGTCTAGAAGAGAGTCTTGGGGTTCACCCACAGTTAGGGGGCTGTTACAACAGATGATAATATAGCAAAAGAGACTGAAAAGAAGAAACAATCAGGCAAAGCTTCAGTTGATTGATGATGTAAGAATTAAGATGGTAAGAGGTCACAGAAATGAAAGTGGAAGCAGTAAGTGCAGACTTTTTTCCCCCAGGAATTTTGGTGATAGAGGGCAGAGAAAGGATAATATTTTAGGCAAGTAGAAGGCTCTATACACTGAAATAATCTAACTACAGCTTATTCTGTTGCTATATTTACCAAGGCAGTCTTGTAAAGTAGGTTTCCCTCATGAGAAGAGAAGCTACATCTGTCCAATTTAAATATTTAGGTTGGATAATCATTATATTTGTTACTCAAATACTCCAATAGGGCTGTGATCTCTTTATGTAACTATCCCTTCCAAAAATCTCTGAATATACCAGGGCCTGCCTATCCTGTAAAAACATGCCCATATGTTGCTATAGGAGTACCACAGGAGACTTTTCATGGCTTCTTGAATTAAGTATAACAGTGGATTCTATGGACTATCCATTGGTTTTTTTCTCACTCTTGCCACAGAACCAGCCATCTTATTTTCCTATCAAATAATTTATTTGTTGAAATTCTGACTCTGACAAATTGATTATGCTTCTTGTAATTGTCAGCTCATGCACCCCCCTCCCCAATCACTATTTGAGTGATTCTTAATTTCAATTCTTTTGAGACTACAATATTCCCTAATTGGCTATCATGCAACATTACCAAAGAAATATTATTAATAAAAAAGATAGGTTTTTGTTTCAGGGAGGAATTTTGTTTCATTAATTTTGTAATTTTCCAAAGACAATTTTAGCCAATTCTTTTCCTTGCCCACTTATGGGCTCAGCTCATTGTTTATTATCATCAAACTGAAATAGAAATGAGGGTTACAAAAATATATATACATATATATATAAATATTTTCATGGGTCATATGTTGACTTAGAAAACCACATATTATTATTAACTAAGTTTTATTGCATTTTTATTTTGTTAAATATTTCCCAATTACATTTTAAACTGCTTTAGGCAGCATTTGAGAGTGTCGTGGATCCCCTGCAGCCAGTGGGGCACATGTTTGATGCTTCTGGTCTAAACAATAAGCTTTCCTCATTCACTTGGTTGTATGGATAGTGACATCTCTGTTTGAGTGATTACAGATTTCTTTTAGGGGGTTCTGCAATGTACAATCAATATGCTGTCATCACAAATAAAAGTCGAGAGGTCCTGGTTTCTCCTCCAGAAATGTGGAGAACATTTTTCATATTCATTTGTTCTCTTGTTTTATGCCTTCTTTGAAATGAGAATTAAAGGGTTATCAAGAAAGATTATTTCTGTTGCTATTTCTTTCAAGGAATCTTAGACAGCTTTGACATATACATGTTAAACATTCTTTAAGGTAGTATTTTATTCTAAGGAATTAAAAATTTTTTTAATTTATTTTTTGTTTTTTATTTTTTAATTTTTAAATTTTTAATCAACAAAAATATTATAGAATCTTTTATAATTTTTTAAAATATTTATTTATTTATTTAATTTTTTACATTCATTTTCACAAAATTTTGGGTTCCAAATTTTCTCCCCCTTTTATCCCCTCCCCCCCACCCCAATACCCCAAGCAATCTAATTTTCCCTATCTCCAATCTACCCTCTCTTCTGTCATCCCTCCCTTCTCTTATCTCCATTTTCTCTTTTCTCCTGTAGGGCCAGATGACTTTCTATTCCTCATTAACTGTATATCTTCTTTCCTAGTAGCAACAACAATACTAAAGAGTTGTTCCTAAAACTTTGAGTTCCAAATTCTCCCCCTCCCTCCCTCCCCACCCATTCCCTTTGGGAAGGCAGGCAATTCAATATAGGCCATATCTGTGTAGTTTTGCAAATGGCTTCCCTGATAGTCGTGTTGTATAAGACTAATTGAATTACCCTCAATCCTAACCTGCCCCTCATTGTTTCTCTTCTGTCTTTTGATCCTGTCCCTCCCCAAGTGTTGACTTCAAATTGCTCCCTCCTCCCTTTGCCCTCCCTTCCATCATCCCCCCCCCTTGCTTATCTCCTTCTCCCCCACTTTCCTATACTGTAAGATAGGTTTTCATACCAAAATGAGTGTGCATTTTATTCCTTCCTTTAGTCAAATGTGATGAGGGTAAACTTCTTGGTTTTTTTTTTCTCAGCTCTCCTCTTTATCCCTCCACTAAACAGTCTCCTACTTGCCTCTTAAAGGACATATAATTACCCCATTCCATTTCACCCTCTTTCCTCCCACTACATTTCTCTCTCACCATTTACTTTAGTTTCTTTTAAGATATGGTCCCATCCTATTCAATTCAATCTGTGCTTTCTGTCTCTGTATGTGTGTGCATGTGTGTATGTGTGTGTGTGTTCATGCGTGTACATGTGTGTGTATGGACCCACCAACTACCCAGATACTGAAAAGTTTTAAGAGTTACAAATATTGTCTTTCCATGTAGGAATGTAAACAATTCACTTCTGGTAAGTCCCTTAAGACTTCTCTTTGCTGTTTACTTTTTCATGCTTCTTCTCATTCTTGTGTTTGAAAGTGAAATTTTCTTTTCAGCTCTGGTCTTTTCATCAAGAATGATTGAAAGTCCGCTATTTCATTGAAAGACTATATTTTCCCCTGAAGTATTATACTCAGTTTTGCTGGGTAGGTGATTTTTGGTTTCAGTCCTAGTTCCTTTGACTTCTGGAATATCCTATTCCATGCCCTTCGATCCCTTAATGTAGAAGCTGCTAGATCTTGAGTTATCCTGATTGTATTTCCACAGTACTGGAATTGTTTCTTTCTAGCTGCTTGCAATATTTTCTCCTTGACCTGGGAATTCTGGAATTTGGCCACAATGTTCCTAGGAGTTTGTCTTTTTGGATCTTTTTCAGGTGGTGATCGATGGATTCTTTCAATACTTATTTTGCCCTCTGGTTCTAGAATGTCAGGGCAGTTTTCCTTGATAATTTCATGGAAGATGATATCTAGGCTCTTTTTTTGATCATGACTTTCAGGTAGTCCCATAATTTTTAAATTGTCTCTCCTGGATCTATTTTCCAGGTCAGTTGTTTTTCCCATGAGATATTTCACGTTCTCTTCCATTTTTTCATTCTTTTGGTTTTGTTTGGTGATTTCTTGGTTTCTCAGAGAGTCATTAGACTCCATCTGTTCCATTCTAATTTTGAGAGAACTATTATCTTCAGTGAGTTTTTGAACCTCTTTTTCCATTTGGCTAATTTTGTTTTTGAAAGCATTCTTCTCCTCATTGGCTTTTTGAACCTCTTTTGCCAATTGAGTTAGCCTATTTTTCAAGGTGATATTTTCTTCAGCATTTTTTTGGGTCTCCTTTAGCAAGGTATTGACCTGTTTTTCATACTTTCTTGCATCTCTCTCATTTCTCTTCCCAGTTTTTCCTCCACCTGTCCAACTTGCTTTTCAAAATCCTTTTTGAGCTCTTCCAAGGCCTGAGCCCACCCAACATCCCCCTGGGATGTCTGGGGTACTGAGGCCCCACCCTCCACGTCTTTCCCTGATGGCAAGAATATGTGCTCATCATCAGATCCAAATGTTGGGATCATTTGCATCTGTTCGAAAAAACTCTATAGTCTTATTTTTCTTCCCTTTTCTAGGCATTTTTCCCAGCCCAGTTTACTTGACTTCTGAGATTCCTATCCACCCCTGCCTAGATCCGCCCAGCTAGTGCTTGGGGTCTGAGATTTCAAATGGGCTTTCTGCGGCAAGCGGCTGCTAATCAATGTGAGCTTTAATTCTGGTGCTAGGGTGGGGTCAGGGCTGCCTCCCAGGCTCAGCTCCCTCAGGGGCTTTATGCAGAGCCCTTCAGTAATGGAGCAGGTGGGGCAGGGCCATCTCCCAGGCTCAGCTCCTTCAGGTGGTTTATGCAGAGACCTTCAGTAATGGAGCAGGTGGGGCGGGGCCACCTCCCAGGCTCAGTTCCCTCAGGGGCTTTATGCAGAGACCTTCAGTAATGGAGCGGGTGGGGGCAGGGCCGTCTCCCAGGCTCAGCTCCCTCAGGGGCTTTATGCAGAGACTTTTAGTAATGAAGATCCTGCCTGCTGCTGGGGGAGTCCTGGGCCGCTGCTGCAGCTGCCGCCACCCCCATCTCTGCCGCCGCCATTTCCTGCCCCCGTCTCTGCCGCCCCCCGCTTCCTCCCGAGGGGGCCCCAAGTCACGGAGACACCCTGCTCCCCTCTTCCAGCCAAGCTGTCTCTCTCACTGACCTGTAGCTTCTGTGGGGCGGAGGGACTCTTCCCGGCCACCGGAGCTTCCGTCCCTGAAGCCTGCTCGGATCAGTGGCAGCGCTGTGGGGTGGGGTCTGCTTTCCGGGGCGCGACAGACCCTGTGGACAGGTCTCCAGGGCTCTCTGGCACGGAAATCTCTTCCACTCTGTTTCTGCACCCCTTATAGTGATCCAGAACTTATGGGGATCTCTTGTTACATTAATTCTATGGGCTGTGGGTTTGGAGCTCGTAAATGTGCGTCTTTCTACTCAGCCATCTTCTCCAACCCTTAGAATCTTTTATTCTTTACCTGTTTCAGGCAGCTGTGTGATGATTAGTAGTATTGTCTAAAATATTGCCTGTGAAATCCTTCTCTTTTCCTTCCAATGCCTCAATCCTTGATCCCTTCAATGTATAGATAGTTTAGTTTATAAAAATTTCAGGCATATAGACTGATAGTTATTGAAGTTCTCTTTAACAATATTTTATTTTTGTTAAATATTTCACAATTTCATTTGTAAAAGTTTTAGCATTCATTTAAAAAAAAATGAATTTCAAGTTCTTTTCCTCCTTTTTTCCCCTTTCCCCACCTTTGGGAACACAAGCAAAATGATCATGATTATACTTGTGAAGTCATGAGAAATATGTTTCTATTTAGCCATCTTGAGAAAGAAAACACACACACACACACAATATAGAAAAATAAAGTTGAAAAAAGTATGCTTCAATTTGCATTCAGTGTTCATCAGTTCTTTCTCTGGGGATGGATGAACTCTGAATACAAATTGAAGCAGTTGATCAGCCTTATAATTTTGCTGTTATTGTATATAATGTTCTCTCTGGTTTTGATCATTTCACTTTGCATTGGTTGATATAATTCTTCCCAGGCATTTCTGAAATCATCTTGCTCTCAATTTCTTATACTGCAATATTATTCTATCACAATCTACCACAATCCACCACAGCTTGTTTAACCATTCCCCAAATTATGGACATCCCTTCAATTTTCAATTCTTTTTCACCACAAAAAGAGCTGTGATAAATATTTCTGTACAAATAGGTGCTTTTCCCTTTTCTATGATCTTTCTTGGATACAGACCTAGTAGTGATGTTGCTGCGTTAAAGGGTATGTTCAGTTTTACAGCTCTTTGAGTTTAATTCCTTTATGTTCTTTTGGTAACCTCTCTTATTTTTGGTAGTTAAGGACTGAGATTTTCTTTCATGTCTTTGGTAACTCCCTCTTAAGATATCTTGAAAAATGATCCTTGAAACTGTCACCTCTGGCATGATTCTCCTTCTGATACCTTTCCATTTTTTGGTTTTTTTTAGTGTCATTTCCTTTAGTGTGTATCTGTGACTATGATATTAGAGCCCACATGTAGTAACTCCCCTGTCCTTGATGGAGCAAAGAAATTCTTCATGGAACTCATCCATCTTCTGTCTATTTTATTCCTTATAGTTTCTTTCCAAATGACCTCATGATGTCTTTGTTTTGGGTCTCTCACCAAGCTTTTAAAACCTATTTTCCCCTTCTACTGCTTCTCAGCGTTTCATTAAATAAAACTGTTCATTATCATCTACCATTATTTTCTGTAACATTTTTACCAACCAGTTTACTTTCTGAGCCAATTTAAACCCTTGTATTCTCTATCTTCCTAACTGGCAAGCAGGTCAAGTGCTCGTTAACTAAACTAAGCTTTAGCCTATCTTAGTTTTCTCATTACACTGGTTGATTTGCATTTATTAAACTTCTTTACAAAACTGTCATAATCAATGTTAATGTCTTTTCCTCTATCCATTTCCAGTTTTTCAGCTACAACAATCCATTTTAAAAAGTGGTGTTGGAGTTTCAATTGTATGTCACATAATTTTCCTTGTGGTTTTATATTAATTTTGATCTTTGCTCTAACAAATTAGTGGTCTGATAGTACATTAACAGCTAAATCAGGAACTACTCCCACATTAATAATGAATAATTTTCTGAGTTAAAAGAGAATCATTTGTGTGTGCATGCATGCGTGTGTATGTGTGTGTGTGTGTGTGTGTGATGGGCCACATCTCACATTTTCCAGTATTTTCTTTTAAGAAAGTAGTCATGATATATGAATATGAGAAATGTGTTTCATCTAGAAGTCCTTGGCCTCACATTTCTTACTCTTGGTGCATATTTTCACTGTCTTCACCGAGCCTGCCTTTATTTTGAAGTTACTGAGAATCAAGGTACTTGATTATTTAATTTGGAATGTCTTTTCACGTTATTAGAATGTCTCTGTGTCTTAATTTTCTGCTATACATGTTACCAGATAAGTTACAGTTGTGCTCTTAGTGGTCTCTAGGCAAATTACTATTACAGTATAAAATGGCCATATTTCCCATGAAAAGCTTCTAATAGCCTTTGGATACACAATTAATCCAACTCAGCAAACTCGTTCACTTTTCCTTCCCAGGGGTGTTTATGAGCCATCCTTGCATTTACACATGACTGCATTTTGTCTTCTGCTTTCATTTATAGTGAGAATTTCAAGATTTATGTGATTCAGTTCCTCCAGTAGAACAACAGTTCACATTTAGAGCATCAACAGCACAGTTAATGTTTATAGATATCCTAAAAAGTGTGTGATTTTTAGCTCTCACTTTCCTTTTCTGCCATTGTGCCTTCATCACTGAAGGACCAGAGGTAGTTTCAAAGGACTAATCACCATTTTATATTTTCATTTGTTTTATGAGCTTCTATTGCATAGAATTAATAATAGTAGCTATCATTTATATAGTGTTTTTAAGGTTTGCTAAGTATTTTAAAAAATACTTTTATTGGAGGTCTCAATGATCCTCACAACAACTTTATGGAATAGGTGCTATTATTAATCACATTGTCTAAGAAAATTGGGGCTAAGAAAGGGTAAGTGACTTACCTAGTGTCAAACAGATTGGGTCTGAGGCAAGACTAAATTTCAAGTATTTCAGACTCTGTCTGGTGCTCTATTAATTATACCATTTAACTTTTTTTACCAAGTAGTCAGTCTATCAGTCATGAGTATCTCTAGACTTAGATAGACTGTACCTCAGAAACAGATGTATTGCTAATTTCATATTGCATCTTTCTAATATGGTAGAAGCCTTTTTGATATAATAGCATTTATCCTCCTCTACCGTAGTCTTTGAGAATCTGAGTCATCTATATATGATGTTGAGACAATCATTTCTTATTTCTAATAATTAAGCTATATTAGACTATATAATTATTAAAACTACAACTTGCTTTGTGTGGACCCTGTATTCAATTTCTCAGTTTTCTTGTGACCTTGGATAAAAAAAAAAGTATAAAAGTTAGACTTTCTCATCCACAGTTTCAGAATTACAGAATCTCAGCATTTAAAAGAATCTCATTGGACCATCTAATCAAATCTATACTTGAATAAGAAGACCCTTTGCTAGAGAACAAAGATGTGGTTTTCTAGTCTGCCCTTAAAGATGTTCAGTGACCTCTCCAGAAGTAACTGTAGCAGGTACAAATAATCTTCTGAAATAGCTTATTTCTTTCAAAAATATATTTTTTTAATTCTTATGAAACGTCTTTACATTAAGTCTAAATCGACCTCACTACAATTTCTAGTTTCTTCATATATAAAATAAAGGGGTTGGACTAGATTATCCATTAGGTCCCTTCCATCTCTAAATTATATTCCTTAGGTGATATAAACTAATATGTTTGGGGTTTGATTACATCTGGAAAAGTGAATCATTGAGTTCCTAGACCAATAAGGATGAATTTTTGACTTCATGGTAATCAGAATAGGTACAGAATCCTATGAAGTTAGGTCTGAAACAGCTTGGTAGCATTATACATAATTCCTACAGCTAAGATGTGTCTTTTAATACACTTTCCCTTTCAGAGCAGAAACCAATCTTACTTGACCCTTGCTCCATATCAATGTTGTTTCTCCCCTGTTCTGAGCACTGGGGTAACCATGTCTTGAGCAATAAAACTGAGCAATAAACTGCTTACTGAGCAATAAACATTGATTACAGAAAGACAGAGGTAAAGTCCAAGGATTATTGTTAGTATTAAACACTTTCCCCACTGACTGTTCCCCCTTTTCCCCCTTTCTTCTGCCTGCCCTTCCTTTTTTCACAGTTTTAGTGGACTGTGCATAATTAATTCACTATACAGTCTTACTGTTTTTCCCGTTTCCCCCTTGTCTCTCAGGAATCATAAAAACCTTGAAGAAAAGGAATTAGCATGTAGAAAGACAGATGTTAGAGTATCCAAGGTAAATGGGAATATAATTAGGACTGCACTGGCTTGTAATTAAAAAGCAAGATTTATGTACTTCCCCATTATCTGTGGAGATAACATGAAGAAAAAAATATGGCTAATTTGGGGATAGACATGGCATTTTTAGCCCATATCTGTGAAACTACCTATCCAGCTGTGGTAACCCTATAGAGCTACCTGTCAGGTAAAAACTCTGGCTACTTTATAAAGTGTCCTCAATCTCAGGGAATTATTCTGAGTATAAACTGACTTTAATTTGAAAGTGGGTTTCCTCTTGTGCTGTCATACCTAATCACCTATGCACCACCAGTTTAAGGCAGGAAACTTTCATACAGGTGTTAAGAACTGGGTAAAACCAGCTGATTTTATATTCAGATCAATATGGTGTGGAGATGGCTTTCCTAATTGCCAAGTCCCTTGATATAGCTAATTTTAACTTTTATTATCTTTAGTCCTCATCTTAAGGGGAAGGCTGTAACATTCCTTTTTGAGATGATACAAAATGAGGTACAGGCTTTGGTTAATAACCATATGATAGGCTCAGTATTGTTCTTCTGATTTGAGGCTTTGCCATTACTGTACGTTACCATATTAGCAGGTGTATAATTTGGAAGGCATTCATTTTAATTTATTTATATGTTTCATTTTATCAGCCTCTGCTGAGGACACATTTAGCACTTTCTTTCACATACTGGTTTATTCAGTGAGTTGCTTCTCAGTTGTGTAATGAATATGTGCACTGGTAACTGCAGCAGGTGTTTAGGCTGTTGGCAGGGGTTCTCTCTTGGAAGATAACCAGCCCAGCTTGTGGTATATCCTGTGGAAGGAAATTTCAGTTCCACCATAAGTTTCTACTGTTCATGTATGATATGTATCAGAAAGAACATCAAGGAGATTCTCTTGACTTTGATGATTCCACCCTCTTTTTCTTATTTTTTAAAAATTATTTTTATGTACTTCATGAAACATTTCCCACTTATGTGTAAAAAAATTAACAGTTATTTTTAAAAATTTTTGAGTTCCAAATTCTCTTCCCCTTCTTCCCCTTTTTCTTGAGAAGGTAAGCAATTTAATATTGATTAGAATAAGTGAAGTCATGAAAGACATATTTCCATGTTAGCCACATGGCCAAAAGAAAATACAAACAAAATAAAATCATAAAAAATAAAGTTTAAAAAGTATGTTTCAGTTTGGATTCAGAGTTCATTATTTATGCTCTCTCTGGAGGTAGATAGCATTTTTTCATCATGAGTTCTTTGGATTTGTCTTAGATCATTATTTTGATCAGAGAACTAAGTCTTTCACAAATGATTATTGTTATAATATTGCTGTTACAAAATTGCATTATTACATTACTATGTACAATGTCCTCTTGGTTCTACTAACTTTATTTTGTATCAGTTTATATGTCTTCCAGAGTTTTTTTGAAACCACCCCCCTTTTAATTTCTTACAGCACAATAGTATTCCATCACAATTATATGCCATAACTTGTTCAACCATTCCCCAATTGATGGGTATCCTCAAAATTCTTCCAGTTCTTTGTCATCACAAAAGAGTTGCTATGAATATTTTTGTACACATAGGGTCCCTTCCCCTTTTTCTTTAATCTCTTTGGGATATTGGTCCAATTAATGTTATTTCTGTGATCAAAGGGTATGCACTTTTTTTTATATCCCCTTGGGGAATAGTTCAAACTGTTTTTCAGAATGGTGTAGAGCAGTTTCACAAATCTAACAGTGCATCAGTGTTCCTATTTTTTTCCATGTCCCTTTCAATATTGTAATTTTCTTTTTCTGTCGTTTTTAGGCAATCTGATAGGTGTAAGGCAATATCTCAGAGTTTTTTTTTTATTAATTTATTGTTTTCAGTTTTCAACAATCACTTCCATATGTTTTAAATTTTTCTTCTCCTCCCTTCCCCCTTCCCTTCATAAGATGGCATGCAATCTTATATGAGTTCTACACCTACGTTCTTATTAAGCACGTTTTTTTCAAATTGGTTGTGTTATATAGAAGAACTAAAACAAATGGGGAGAAATCATGAGAAAAACCAAAAGCAAACTAAAACATAGCAAAAGAGAAAATAATCTGCTTCATTCTGCATTCTTTCTCTGGATGTGGATGGCATTTTGCATCGAGTCCTTTCGAAATGTTTTAGATCCTTGCATTGCTGTGAATGGTTAAGTCTATCAGAAACAGTCTCACACACTGTGGCTGTTATTGTGTATAATGTTCTCCTGGTTTCTGCTTCTTTCACATAGAATCAGTTCATATAAGTGTTTCCAGGTTTTTCAGAATTGTTTTCATTTCATCAGAGTTGTTGCATTTCTCTAAACAGCAGTGATTTAAAGTATTTTTTAATGAGACTATATTGATAGCTTTGATTTCCTTTTCTGAAAACTACCTGTTCATGTTGCTTTCCCATTGATCAAATGGGCGAATGGCTCTTATTTTTATAAATTTAATTCAGTTTCCTTGATATTTGAGAGACAACACCTTTATCAGAGAAATTTGTTGTAATTTCCCCTTAGTTTTCTTGTTTTTCTTCTAATTTTGGTTGTATTAGGGGTTTTTTTTTGTGCAAAAATGTTCTAATTTTGTGTAATCAAAGTTATCTATTTTACTTCCTGTAATCCTCTCTGCCTCTTATTTAGTCATAAACTCTTTATCATCCATACTTCTGACATTTTCCCAGGTTCCCCTAATTTACTTATACATCTCTACATCTAAATTAGTTATTCATTTTTACCTTATCTTGTTATATTGTTTGAGATATTGGCCTATGGCTAGTTTCTGACAAACTACTCTCTGGTTTTCCCAGCAGTTTTTCAAATGTTGAATCTTACCCCCAAAGCTTGGATCTTTCGGTTTATCAAACGCTAGATTATTATGATAATTTACTAATGTGGATTATGTATCTAATCTATTCCACTGATCCACCACTGTATTTCTTTGCCAATGCCAGATTATTTTGATAGTTACCAGTTTGTAATATAGTTTGAAATCTGGGACTCCTAGGATTGATATAAGGAAAAATCTTCCTAATAATTAGAACTATCCAAAGTATAATCCTAAATTTGTATCTTTGAAGCTTTTATCCATTGTTTCAAGTTCTGATTGCCAAAAAGAAAGTGAGTTAAGTCAGCAAACATTTAAGCACTTAGTGTATGCCAGGCACTTCACTCAGGCACTGGGGATAAAAAAGCAGGGAAAAAAATGGAAAAATATTCTTTGTACTAAGTAGCTGACATTCTAATATGACAACATTCAAACAATTATGCACATACATGAAAATTGGAGGCAGTCTAACATCAAAGATAATAGTATAGAGGTGGAATAGGAAAAGTTTCTTACAGATTTGAAGTGGGGACTAAAAAGAATCCTAGTGGGAGGAGCCAAGATGGCAGAGTAGAAAGATTCACATATGCTAGCTGTGAACCCACAGCCCATAAATTACCTGTAAAAAGAACTCCCAACAAATTCTGGAGTGGTGGGAAGCCACAGAACAACGGAGTGGAGAGATTTTCTGTTCCAGAGAGCCCTGAAAAACCTATGCCAAAGGTCCATCACACACCAGACCCTGAGCGGAGCCCAGCCCTTGCCTTGGCCCCACAGCCCCCCAGAGAGGAGCAGATCCAAACAGGCTTCAGGGACGGAATCTCCAGCAGCTGCGAAGATCCCTCAACCCACAGGTGCACAGGTCAGTGAGAGAGACTTCTGAGCTGACTGAGAGACTTCTGAGCTGACTGAGAGGGGAGCGGGGTGTCTCCATAACTCAGGCCCCTTGGGAGGAAGCAGCAGGACAGGAGCTCCCAAAGCAGGCAGGAGCTCTATTGTTGAAAGTCTCCACACAAACCCCCTGAGGGAACTGAGCCTAGGAGGCGGCCCTGCCCCCACCTGAGAACCTGAACTTAATCCCTCTGAGCAGCCCCACTCCCGGCTGAAAACCCTGAGGCTGGGAAGCAGCATTTGAATCTCAGACCACAAGCACTAGTGAAGTTGAACTGTTTACATTCCTACATGGAAAGACAATATTTGTAACTCTTGAAACTTTTCAGTATCTAGGTAGTTGGTGGGATTACACACACACACACACACACACACACACACACACACACGCACATGCATGCACACACAGAGACAGAGAGCACAGAGTGAATTGAATAGGATGGGATCATATCTTAAAAAAATTAAGGTAAATGGTGACGGAAATATATTGGGAGGAGAGAGGGTGAAATGGAATGGAGCAAATTATCTCTCCTAGAAGAGGCAAGCAGGAGACTTTTTAGTGGAGGAAAAAGAGGAGAGAATGAGAGAAAAACATGAAGTTTACTCTCATCACATTTGACTAAAGGAAGGAATAAAATGTATGCTCATTTTGGTATGAAAACCTATCTTATAATACAGGAAAGTGGGGGAGAAGGAAATAAGCAGGGTAGGGGGGATGATGGAAGGGAGGGCAATGGGAGGAGGGAGCAATTTGAAGTCAACACTTGGGGAGGGACAGGATCAAAAGAGATAATGGAAACAATAGGGGGCAGGATAGGAAGGAGGTAAATATAGTTAGTCTTACACAACATGACTATTATGGAAGTCATTTATAAAACTACACAGATATGGCTTATATTGAATTGCCTGCCTTCCCAAAGGGAATGGGTGGGGAGGGAGGGATGGGGAGAATTTGGAACTCAAAGTTTTAGGAACAACTGTTGAGTATTGTTCTTGCTATTAGGAAATCAGAAATACAGGTAATGGGGAATAGAAAGTTATCTGGCCCTACAGGGCAAAAGAGAAGATGGGGTCAAGGGAAGGGAGGGATGATAGAAGAGAGGGCAGATTGGTGATAGGGGAAATTAGAATGCTCAGTGTATTGGGATGGGGGGAGGGGACAAATGGGGAGAAAATTTGGAACCTTAAATTTTGTGAAAATGAATGTAAAAAGTTTAATAAATAAATTTATAAAAAAATAAAAATAAAAAGAATCCTAGCAAGCCAGGAGGTAGAGATGAAGGAGAGAATTCTAAACATAGGAGACAGCCAGTGAAAATGCATGGAGTTAAGACTTAGAGAGTCTAGTGTAGTTTCCTAGAAGACTAGACTAAAACAGATGATGACTGGCTGCATTTTTAGCAATTTAAATTTAAATAGGTAGCAACAAATAATTTTTAACCCTAAGTCAGACTAATGACTCTAATAGACACTTTATGTAGAGGCAAAATACAGGTAAAAAGACAGACTTAAGCCTGAAGGCATTAGGTAGCTGGAGCGCTTTGCTCTGTGTTGCCTAGGGTCAAGGAATCCCTTTTTGGATCAGAAATATCCATTCCAACAAAAGCTCAGTGAAAATGACTACTTTAAAGAGAAGCTACAATATGGATTTTCCCCTTACTTGATGACTGAGTGTATTAACGCATTTGACTTTTCCAAAACAGCTGCAGGGGAGGAAAAAAATTATGTGCTTTAAGCTAAAAGAACAAAGGTGGACAACTGCTAATGGACTCTGGTAGAAATCAGAATTGGAACCCTCCACAAAGTTGTGCTCAGCATCTGGGCCTGGGTAGGAACCAGAGTTGCTATGGAACCAAGTGTTGTGGAATGGTCATATGAGATTAGTAGGGTGTCAATGACTTATACAACTCTTTTATATGCTCACCAGAGCCCAACAAAGACTAGATATTGGTAAGAGTCTATATGTCAAATGAAATGGGCTTAATTGGAACTGCGTGATGATGCAGTCATATAACACCAGAGAAAGAAGCTGACATGTACACCATGGCCATATGCACTTCCCACATATATCGTCCCTCCATTCACTATGTTCACTATGTACCTCTAGTCTTATCACTGATGGTAAATTAACAATGATACAATCAATCAATTTATTAAAAACTTACAATATGCCAGGCAATATGCTAAGTGCTAGGGATAGGAAGAAGTAGAAATATGGGCCCTGCCCTCCCGCAGTTTATAGGTTTAGACTACTCTTTGAGAAAAGGCTAATAGAGTCTCACTCTACCAAGGGTTCCTTTCCCCCACCCCAGTCTAGTGACTCAGCAGATAGAGTATTGGGCCTGGAGTTAGGAAGTTCAAATCTGGTCTCAGGCACTTACTAGCTGCCTGACACTGGGCAAGTTCCTCAACCCTGTTTGCTTAGTTTCCTCGTCTGTAAATTGAGCTGGAGAAGGAAATGGCAAACCACTCCCCCATTTTTGCCAAGAAAGCCCCAAATGGAGTCATGAGGATTTGAACAAAGGTAAAAAATGACTGAGCAACAGTAGTGTGATGGTTAACTATATTAAATGCTTCTGCTTTCTGAACAGTAGTAGGAGGCAGGGGTTGGGGGAAGTCTACATATTTTAAAATGAAAAAAAAAAAGAGAGGAATAAACATTTATATAGAGTCTGGTATGTGTCAGGCAGTGTTCTATAAGCATTTTACACATTTCATTGTTTCCTCTCAAAGACTTTAGTAGATAAATGCTGTTGTTATGCTCATATAACAGAGGAGGAAACAGAAGCAAAGCATGATTAAGTGAATTGCCCAATGTCACACAACTAGTAAGTGTCTGAAGTTGGATTTTAACTCAATTCTTCCTGACTGCAGACCTAGTCATTTGGTCTACTAACTGCCTCCAGCATGCCAGAAGCCACGTTTCCTAATGAGAAAGAAGGATACTATGTAATTTAAGATGAACCCAGAAGTTAAAGACAGAAAGACTTTCTACAACTATGTGCCAGTGGAATCATGGCTCGCAATCATCAACAGCTAAGTACAAGACCAGAGGGGCAGCACTAAACAGAGCCCTTGTGAACCTGGCAGGGAATCTGACAAGTCTTCATGGAGACTATGCCATAGACTACAAGCTCCTGGAGGGAGCCGCACAATGATAATACACAGAGGAAAAATTGGTCCTGCTGTGTTGAAGGTATGAATTGAGTCTTTATGACAGTGCCCTGACCACAATATTTCTTATATATGTTCCGCTATCCTGTGTTCACTCTTAAAATTCATAGGGGACAATATTTGTAGCAGGCTGAGGCTGTAGTTTATAGAGGAAATGTTTTATTTCCACTTATTTCCCTTACTATGTATTTCTTTGAGAGTCTTGCTTGGAACTAACTCTGTCCAGTAATTGACAAGAACAGATAAACACATTCGGGAGATACTTGTAAAGTCATTACTTTGAGTGACTGTGGACTCAAAAAGTAAGGTCCTTTTCTAGGTTCCTGTCGAGGACCCATTGTATGAATTGGGCGGTATCCTTAGATGCCACATTTACTTCATATAATTACTTCTAGTTCTGTAGGAGCTCTCTGATTTTGATCTTTTCCTTTGATCCCTTCATGTAAAGTCCTTTCTTTCTACCCTAGGCCTTGGTTGTCATAAATAGTTTTCCATACTAATGAAGGAATTAATGTTAGTTTCTGAATATCTTCTATAACCAAGTAATACAAGATATTGGAGGGCAGGATGTTATAATGGAAAGAGAACTTAGAGTGGGATAAAAAGACCTGGATTCTATTCCAGGCTCTGCCACAAAATTAGCTTTTTGACCTTCGCAAGAGTTGCTTCTAACAATAATAGCAACTAATATATACAAAAAATATTTATAGCAGCTCTTTTGATGGTGACAAAAAACTGGAAAGAGTGGGGATGCCTATCATATGGGGAATAGCTAAGCAAGTTGTGGCATATGATTGTAATGGAACATTGTTCTGCTATAAGAAATGAAAAAGAGGAATTGTTTTAAAAAAAACCTGGGAAGACTTTTATGAACTGATGCAAAATTAAGTGAGCAGAACCAGGAGAACATTGTATACATTAATTGTAGTATTGTAATGAAGATAACTGTGAAAGACTTATTTACTCTGATCAATACAATGATCCAAGACAACTCTGAAGGACTCATGATGAAAAATTCTATCCAACTCAAGAGAGAGCTGATGAACCCTGAGCACAGATTGAAACATTATTTTTCACTTTATTTTTCTTGCGATACGACTAAAATAGAAATATAGTTTTCATGAATTTATATGTTTAATGAGTATTTTGCTTGCTTTTTAATGAGTGGGGAAGGATTTGGAGGGATGGAGAGATTTGGAACTCAGAAAAAATTAATGTTCAAAATAAATGAAATCATAGCTGGTATTCGTTCTAGTGCCCACATGTATTGCAGGGTACTGTGGCTAAACACTTTCTTTGTAAATGTTTTCTCATTTGAGACCTATAACAACCTTAGGAGGGTGGCTATTATTATCCCTATTTTACAATTAAGGAAACTGAAGTTAACAGAGATTAAGTTGCTTGTTCAAATTTACATTTAATAAATGTCTGACATCAGATTTGATCTCTGGTCTTCCTAATTCAAGGACTGAGCACTCTATCCCCTGAACCACTTAGTGGCCCCCATTCTTCTTCAGGTTTGTATTTTCTTATTGGTAAAAATGAAGGCATCGAAGTATCTTAACATTGTGGTCTGCAAACTTGTTTTAAAAATATTTTGATAACTATATTTCAACATAATTACTTTCCTTTATAATTCTATATATTTTATTTACTTAAAGTTATAATGTTGAGAAGGGGGTTCATAGAATTAATGGAAGTGCTGAAGAGGTCTATGACATCACAAAGGTTAAGACTCCTACTTGAGAGTTTAGCTTCCCTCTAGCTCTAAAGTTCTATTTTCTGACCCTCGGACTTATTTAAATAGACTCCTTCCCTACCAAACAAAAAACCTCCAAACCCCAGAAGTTCACTCTACTTAAGAACAATAGATATTCTATTTAAAAAAGGTCTAAGAAAAAACATTAGCTGTAGCCCTTTCATCAATGAGAAGCATAAGAGGTGCTGTCAAAGACCTTTAGGGGGAGAGGGAAGAGGAGACAGAGAGAGACAGAGAGAGAGAGAGAGAGGAGAGGAGAGAGGGGAGAGGAGAGGAGAGAGAGAGAGAGAGGAGAGGAGAGGAGGAGAGAGAGAGAGAGAGAGAGAGAGAGAGAAAGTAGATGGCCAATCAGAAAGAGTTGTACCGATAGGAAATATTTTTAAAAACCTAGAGAAGTGCCTGGAGAGGCATATAAAAGGGCCCCCCCCCCCCACCTCCTAGGGGTACTTTGCTGTAAATGGACACAAAAGGAGGCTGACTAACTGGAAGGGCCTGTCCAAATATAGTGTCTTCACAAGCATCCAGGTGACTCTTCAAGCTCAAGCTGGGACTTCTCACTTCCAGCGTAAAGGTTTTCAAGTCGCCGAATGTCAACAATTTGCTCACTGTGAACTGAACATACTCAGACCATAAGGTTCCTTTACTTCCCTTCAATTGCCTCAATCAGGGTTTCTATCTAATTCAATGGTATGTTTTTAATCTTTTAAAAACTCACATTTCAAATTGACTCTTCTTCCATAGATTGTTGATCTCTTTCCCAACTTCATGTGATGCTAAAGGATTACTCAGTCAAATATAGGAATTAGAAGTCAAAGGATCATGGTTTCAATGCTGGGTTCCTTGTGGGAGGAGGTTTATTCTTTTGGTTTAAGTATCGCTTCACCCTCATAAAAGAAAATGCATGAATATATCTTGAGCTAGAAAAATAGGTATTTTGCGCTCTAATTTCACCATGAAGGATATGTAGCAGAGTCCTTAATAGAATATGCTAAATGTTCCTAATATCTTGGAATATAAAGTAACCAGGCTTCATCTGGCAATATCTAAGAAGTGAATGTTGTCCCTAGAAGGGGCTAATTGTCACCAGCTACAAAGTGAGATGAGTTGAATGGGATAGTGGTGAGACAAAGATCCTTCTGATTTCCTATCTTGTGACTATGAGACCAAGAACCAAATAGTATAAATTTTTTGGAGTATTGTTGACTCAGGGTTGACATCAAGAGGCCAAATGGAAGAAGAGAAGGATAGAAGTTGGAAAGTTCAGATTAACACAAGTATCTATGCATTACTCAAGCTAATTTCAAGGCAATTTGGTACAGTGGAAGAACAGTGCCTTTGAAATCAGAGGAACTAAGTTTAAATCCTGCCTCATCACTACCTGTTACATGTGTGTTTTGGACATATCACTTAACTTTTCTGAGTGTCAGTTTCTTCTTCAATTAGAACAAGGCAGATTGAAGTAGGTGGCTTCTAAGGTCCCTTCCCTCCCAGATCTAGAGTTATCCTTTAGGCTATGCTTTAAAGCCAGGGTTAAGGGGCCTTGAAAACATTCCAACTCTTAAGAGATGAATCAGACATCAGACAACAAGAACTCTGAACAGTTTGTGCTTTCCATGACTGCAACTTAGGTCCCCACTCCCCTTGAAGATGTAGCACAGCCCTTGAATTAGAGAATTTCTGGGTAAAGGTAGATAAAGGTATTGTCCTAGTGGAGTCGATTTCTTCCTTGGGAGCTTCAAAGTATCAAACTTTTGGTCACATTGTCCTCTATTCTTAAAACGATCTCCTTATTTCCATTTTTTGAAGTTCCTTCTTCCTTTCATGGCCAAGTGAGGGAGTGCCTTCCCCCATGAAATGTTCCTTGATGTAGACCTAGATTACCCAAATAGAAATGAGCTCTTTCTCCTTTAATTTTTCATAGCACCGTGCCTACACTTCTCCCCACCCCATTTTCATCCATCCCCCTGTCCCTTATATTGTAACTATTGTTTTTCTCCACATTAAATTGCTAAGTTCCTTAAGAGCAGGGCCTGTATCATTTATGACTTTGTGTCCCCAGCTCTGGGCTCAGTGCTTTATACTTAGATGGTAAATGAATGTCTGTGGAATTAAATTAAATCATTTGTTGACACAATTCATCCTCCAGGGAGGCTGTTGCTTTTCATTTTGTCTACCCCTACCTCAGCATTCTCAACGTTTCTAAATCTGACCCATTGTGTTGACCTTGTCTATCCCTCTGATGACCCAGTACTGGTTTTCACATGAAACCTATTCTCCACTTTGGTTAGTGTGTATTCTCTAAAGAAAGATCTTAGTTCTTCTGTCTATACCATCCTGGTTCTTGAGGCCTAACTCTGACCTTGGATCCAATTTCCCAGGATTCAACTTGTCTGAAAAAATATTTGTTAAGTTTTGTAATCAAGCAGTATCAAATACCTACTTTTAGTGCTATAACACTGTCTTGTTCTGGAATGTCCATTAGCAACAGCTGCCAGTTTGATCTTACTCAACTTCTACCTCTGTGGGAATGTCCCTAGAAACTCAATCTGATCAAGTTCATCCAAACCCAGTCCCATTCAGACAGAGATATTAAATAAGGAGTCTTTATAAATCCTCCCTGCCTAGAATCAAGATGAATTCAGCATAAAAGGACAGGCCTCAGTAAAAGTGAAGGTTAAGTAGACACACCTGTCTGTAGTAGAAGGATCTGCAAAGATTCTTACAAAACTATATCCAAAAGAGAAAAAAAAAAAGTGGAAAAGAATCATGATAAATAGGTCCAGAATAGAGATCCTGGGACTAGCAGAAGCTATTAGAGACTATTGGATATACACAAATGATAATTCAATTTATTTCTCTTCCTTCTCCCTTCATCTCTTATCCTTGCCCCTAGCTTCTTATTCTCTTTAACTTTTACACCCCACTCCTCTCCCCAACTAGTACAACCTTGAAGGATCTTTAGATTACCCTTGAACTATATTCCACTCATTTGTTATATAGCATCACAGCAAAATTTCAGAATTTTCTTTTTTTCAAATAATTGAAAGCCCTATCCCCACCCCCAGTATACCTTATGAGTGGTAACAGTCTGTCAATGAATAGAGTGCTAGAAAGTAGGGGAGCTAATACAAGACAATTTCTTCAGCTGTTCAGAAAAAAACAACACTGGATCAAGAAAAGTGACAGTCATGAGTTAGAGAACTTAGCAAAATCTAGGTAATGTTTACGGATCATTCCATTACCTCCCTGGGGAACAAGGAGGGGAAACGGTGGTGCCAAAGGCCACTCATATAGTCAAAGTTCACAGGACACAACATGGGGGAGGACTTGAGGCCCTTGTTGACTCTGGAATCCAACTGGACTGAGTCCCACCGCCCATCCAGCCCTTCAGGGCCCCAAACATCATGCCACAGCTCATTTCCCCACCCCTTCTCTTCCTGCCAAGTCTGTCAGGGAGTGCTGTGGTGCAACCACATCATTCTAGCATTACCTACAAACCCTGAAGTAATTACAAGGAGCTATACTGTCCCTTGTCTACTGTCAATCCTAAGTAAAGAATTGGCAAATTGTAATGTTTTATCAGGTGGGTTTCATGTGCACATTGGTATAAAATATAGTAAGTTTTCAGTGGTTAGCACTACATAAATATATCTGCTCATTGAATAAGGACTGTTAGTTTAAGAAGAGGGTTAATTAGGGTGGGAAAGAATATATATATATATATATATATATATATATATATGTATTTGCCATTTTATGATTCGGAATTAGATAAAAAACTCCTTTATTGTGTTTCCATGTTTCTAGATTGTGGATAGATCGATATTTCTAGCCTACTTATATACTTTACCTAAGGGCTGTGAGTCATGTTTGTTTTGAAAGAAATGGCACTTAAGAACTGTCAATCAAATGGAGTGTAAGAAACATAGAACTCTTTAGGAATTGTTCTACCTCCTCCTTAGATCTAAATATAACAAACTGGCTGAGTTGTCTCAGCAAATAGCTAATCTGAGTAAGAAGGTATAATTCCAACTAATCAGTGTACATTAAGGCTTCAAGGTCATTGATCACAGGCTCTTTTAGAATGTGTCTGTCTCTGTGTGTATGTACGTATATACATATGTCTATATGTATATGTACATGCAAATGTGCATATATGCATATAAAAAGTATGTGAATATGTGAAAGGAAACGGTCCAGGTTTCCATTTCAATAGGATAATGTTTTGATTGTTTATGGCAATGAAGGCTGGAGGAGAAAATATTGATGTGAGTCAGGGCTTCTAGCTTCCATCCTAATTAACTATATGACCTCAGGGAGAAGTTCTTTACTTTCTTTTGTATGATTATCCATCTTCAAAACAATCCTTATTTTTATACTCTGTCCATTTCTACTGACACCTCCATGCAAGTCAAATCAATATTCTAAGATTAAAAAAATAAAGAAATGGCTACTACCTGGTCTGTTGCGTATGGATGATAACTTGATTCAGGAAGGGTTGTGGTAAATTGTTGATAAATGAACACTATGGAAAATAGATATTAGGAAGTCAGGGGCACATTCTTTTGAGGTAAGCTATCATACTCCCCCCTTTTAGTCTACGACACCATTGGCGATTAAATGCTGGACTGACCAATCTAGTACTTCTGATTCTTTATATGTTTTTCTTAATGTAGAAGGCATACAAATTATTCTTCATTCCCAATTAGTGTAAAGAATGTAGATTATGTTTAAGATTTATCTGTATGTAATTAATAATTTGGGGGAGAGGTTTGTGCAGGTAATAATTTTGTGGAAATTTGGAACTAATACCAGAAAATAAAGTTTCTTATACCCCTACATTGGACAAAAAACAGACCAGAATAGAAGAAAATGAGCATTTATTAAGCCCCTACCATATACTGTGCTAAGTGTTTTGCTATCTTATTTATCTGATATTTACAAAAACCCTGGGAGTTGGGTTCTTTGATTATAGTTCCCATTTTACAGTTGAAGAAACTGAGGCAAACAGAGGGTAAGCAACTAGCCCTGAATCACAGAGCTAGAAAGTAGCTGAGGCCAGATTTGAATTTAATTCTTCCTAATTCTGAGTGTGCTCTATTAACTGTATCACCCACCTTCCTCTGAAAGAGCATTAACCTCAAAGCCAGGGAGACCTGACTTCAAGTTCTGTCTCTCACATGTATTAGTTATGTGACTTGAGACAAGTAAGTCTCTTTGCCTCTCAGTGCCTTTGGCGACTCTTAGACTCTCTGTGCAAAGAAGGTGCCAATTTATATTGGCAGTCACGCCAATAACATTATGTAGACACATGATATATAAAAATAAAGCAGTTGACAAGTATTTATTTACACTATGCAATGTACCAGGTAGTGGTCTAGGTACTAGGTATACCAAGACAAAAATGAAACAGTTCTTGTCTTCAAAGACTTACATTTTAGGAAGGCAACAGTACAAATATATAAGTAGATACAGACTAAAATGTTCCACTTTTGACCTAGAGATTTCACAACTAGAAATATATTCCAAGCAGATCAGTGGAAATAAATGTTCCAGATATACTAAAATATTTATAAAAGCAATTTTTTTGATTGCAAAGAACTTGTAACAAAGCAGATGCCCTTTGGTAAGGGAATGGCTAAATAAATGGAACTGCATGAATGCAATGTAATTTTACCATGCTATTCGAAAGGATGACTATGATGAACACAGAGATGCATCGAAAGATGCTGATGCAAAGATAAGTAGAATCAAGAAAACAACATATACAATGACTATAAAGTGTAAATAGAAAGAACTACCACCACAAATAATAAAAAAAGAATGTTGCAGAATTACAGAGAAAAGAAGAGATATGAGAATGTCCTTCCACCCCCAACTACTTTGCATAGGTAGGAAATCACTGGGTGTCAAATATTACATAGATTTTCAGATTTAAAATATTACTGTAGATGATTATCTTTCTCTTTTTATTTTATCTCTTTAAAGAAATATTATATGTGATAGTTCTCTGAGAAAGGAGAAAAAGAGGGAGAGAGGGGGGAGTATAGATAATGTGAAAGAAACAGATATCAATAAAATGTATTTAAATTTTTTAAGTAAATGCAAAATATATACAAGGTAATTTGGGAAAAGGATCACTTACTGGAGATATCAATAAAGCCCTCCTATAGGAAGTGCTACTTGATTTGAGTTTTGAAGGAAAGTAACAGTTCTTAGATGTGGAGTTATTTAGGGAGTCCATACCAGATTTAGAGAATGGCCCATACAAAGACATAGAGTTGGGATATATGTATGAAGGGTGGCAAGGAGGTTTGTTTAGCTGCATTGTAGAGTGTGTGAGAAGGAAAAAAAGGGTAATATGAACTGAACAGTAGGTTAGAGATAAATGATGGATTTAGAGAGAGAGAGAGAGAGAGAGAGAGAGAGAGAGAGAGAGAGAGAGAGAGAGAAAGAGAGAGAGAGAGAGGTTTGTATTTGATCCCAAAGGCAGCAGAGAGCCACTGGAGCTAGTAGAACCCTACTTTGGAAAAAAAAACAACAATATCTGTGTCATTGAATTAAATTAAACTGAACAATTATGAAATGTGCCCTGTGTACATTTATGGTGAAAACTGTGGTAAATATATACTGTATTCCAGATTTACATGGAATAGGTTAATTTGGGGGGACTTCTCAATAATTGTATTCTCCTTAGCTCATGCTCTCATGCTGTTTGGGGGGGAACGTTAGAATTTTCCTCATTCTGCTTTCTATATAGGTGTCTTTAGTTCCTTTGTCAGCAGTATATTAGTAAGGCATAGAACAGAGTTTATTACACTCAAGAAGAGTGGCAAATGGGCTCATACTCAAGTATATAATCAAGGAAATTTTCTCATGGTAAGACTCACTTCCCCATGTATTTATGTAATCATTCCCAGTTTATAGAATAATCTTGATAATCTTAGTGCCACTTCCTTCCCTTAGGTGAGAAAGAAAGAACTTGAAGTTTTAGGGGGCTAACCAATCCCCATGCTTGTTCCAGGGAGCCCCACCTTCAGTAGGAGGCTATATGTATTGACCTCAAAAAAGGAAAAAAAATACATGGAGTTTCTAAGAAAACCAGCAATGCCCTCCTCTGGTACTTCCCACCTTTCATCCAGACCTTCTTGGTTCACATGACTCATAGTACCAATGAAAGACAAGTTATGAGCTTACTCCTTTACATTGTAGTGTTGGATATCATTGCTCCTTGGACCTACCTTCCATCATTCTGTAGAGTAGCATATAGATTTCCTTGTATCCTGCTACTGTTACTGCTGTACATAGTCCTTTAACTATTCTATGACTGTAGTTGCTATAGCTACAATATATGCCCTTGGTTTCCTTTTGCTGTGGCTACCATTTCCATTGCTATCACTTCTGCACCTGTTATTCCTGCTTCTTAGAAAGGCTGTTTGGAACTAGGAAGACTTAGGTTCAATTATGCTTTGACATTTACTAATTGTGTAGCCATTGAAAAGTCACCAAACTTCTTTGATGTACCCTGTACTCTCACACTGTCCATTTGTATTCATTGGTATTTGGAAGGACTATGCATTTTTCAAAGCACAGTGGAGGTATGGATCTTCTTCTTGGGTGGCTTGAAAGCTCATAGAGATTGCCAACTTTGCCCCTCTGCTTGCTAGCATTTCTACTGCCTTCCTAGTAAAGACGCAAGGTAACTGCCATAGGCTGGCACAAATCAGCACGGATGAGGAGGAAAACACTGATGACAAGAGTTGGAAAGGCAACTCATCTTTAAAGTGTGTTCCAGTATTCTGCATGGGCTTGCTTATGAGGCTCAAATGAGAACAAATAGAAAATATTCTGCATGCTTTAAAGTGTTATATAAATGTTAGTTACAATCCTACAAAATTTCAAGGCTGTTTTAGGCTAATGTCAATGATGAAATCATATGATAATAGATCTAAAATTGGAAGGGACCTCAGAGGGCATGTAGTTCAACTTTCACTTTGCTGTTGAGGAATGTGACTCTTAGGTATTTAAATGGCTTACCTATTAGATAGAAGCAGGAATTGAATCCATATTTTCTGACTTCAGATTATCCCATAAGATTGTCCAGGCCAACATATTTTAGGGATACTCAATACATTTCCAGTTTTTTTGCAGTCACCCTTGCATCTCTACCTGCTGACACAAAATAAAGCCACTTGGTCAGCTGTCAAAATCTCCACACTTGTCCTTGGTGAAAATTCTCTATCTTTACTGCTAGCTGAGTTACAGTGACTGAATTATGTTCATCCCTAAAGTTAGTACCTCGAGCCCAGCCTTTGTTAGGCCTCTGAAAGAAAACAAAGCTCTCCCTGGGGTCTGGTTGTCCAGGCTTTCCTGACACAAGTTCCTAGTCATTTAACAGTATAAAATGCCCTAGTTCCACAGAGTCTAGGCTTCTTGGCCTTAGTGGGTGCTTGAGACCAGTAGAATAGCTATAATCTGCTGACCAGACAAGTTTCCGTAAGGATGCAATGGAGGTGATGTCTACAAAAGTTGAAGATAGGACCACTATATCCTGGTTGCATACCCTCACTTTCTGAGTGCAAAGTAAGCTTCCTTCTGTTCCCTGCTATTCAGTGACTTTACCAGTACTTCATCTCACGCTCAAACTGAACCTATACTAAGAGGCTGCCTCCAACACTATCCAATGTTTTACATAAAATATCATTCTCGAAAATAATGGTAAATTAGCAAAACAATTAAATGACATGATGAATAAAGAGAAATGCCCAGTTCTTAGTTTCTTTATTGACAAGTTACAAAGTCATATTTCAGGGACATAAGATGTGTTTTATTCAAGGTCACTTACTTATGAAATGTTCAGTCTGAAAATGTTGAAAACTCATCTTTACTCTTAATGGACAGGTAAATGGTTAAGAAATAATGGACATGTTTATTTTGAGTTTCCAAGGAAAGATCTTATTTCCTTCAGTGGACAGAAAGTTTTGAAATATTTTATCTCATGTAGCAGACAATGTTCTCTTGCAGATCTATTGCTTCTGGATAAGAACTATCTATTTGAGAAAAATTCTTTGCTTACTATATGGCTTACTATATTGTCTTTTTGTAACTGGTTCCCTTCAAATCACCTAACTTGTTATATGGCATTATTTTTCTATGACAAAAGTTATTTCACCCTACAAATGGTCCCCAATACTAAGTCAAGAAAGTATATATGAGAGAAACTGATTGTAACTAAAAATGCTAGCCTCTTTCAATGTTAAATTTGTAAATAACTTTTTATATGTATATCTAAAGGCAATCCCAAGGATTTTTTTTCTATAGGCCACAACAAAATATGAAGAATGAGTATAAAGGATAAGTTAAAGGATTGTCCTATTAAGGTCAGGTTGATCTGAAAATCTGCAACGTGTTTTAAGAATAGTTTTAAATTGCACTAAAACTTTTAACAGTATTAATGGTTTTCTGAGTGTGTCAGAAGGGAAAGATACTGGCTGAGCAAATTTTCTATGCCCCTCTCTAGGGTATGTAAATAACTAAGGCCTGGGAGTTCAAGACAGGGGGATTTTAGGACAGCTTTATGAAAGAGATCCTTGAAGGGAAAAAAGGGAGGAGGAATCTCTCCTCACTTTCCCCCAACCAACGACGACATTTAGCAACAACTTGCCCATACATTCAAAAGTTTAACAATTTGTTCAAGGGACCTTGAGACACAGTTGAGGGAACCAAGATACATTTTACAGACATAAAGTCAACTAGTTAATGGGAAGAAGCACCTTCAAAAAACAGAACCTATTATAACAGAAAAGAAAATCAGCTTAGGGGAACTGGTCATGGCAAACTGTGGAGAGGAGCACAGCCTGGAAACATATCTCAGCAAGTCACCTAGGAGAGATTCTTTACCCAAAGGAAATTGTATGAGGATTCTATGAAAAGTTATAGGATTTCAAAGCCAGCTATGTCAGGAGTTGTGAATTGCTTTTGCTAGATGTGTATCTCATATGTGTACCTCACTACCAGTGTACTCTGCATTTGTGTCCACCATTCCCATGGAAACTGTATATTTGTGGGTGAGTACCCATAAGTCATTTAGGGGAATATTGTCTAACTTTTAAAAAAGTGCTATTTTACTAAATGCTTTTGTTGAAAGCTAGTTGTATCTACTAGGTCATGATTAATGGGAAACATAATTCATGGGGGTTCATGAGTTATAGCTTAAGTAGTAGACAGGTAAGTATAAGGTAACAGCTATTCCTGGGGCAATCAAATTACTAGAGCAAGTACAAGTCTGGCAGAGTGTCCCAGGAAGGGTATTAGAGAAACAGGGGAAAGTTTAATAGAGGGAGAAGGTAGCATATTGGAAAATGCCTGTGATGTAAAAAGAAAAGTTTTTAACATAAAACAAAAAATTTTAAAAAAGTATTTGATAGAAATAGAAAATTGGAGACCTAGAAGAGACTTTGGTGGCCATCTAGTCTCTCTTATACCTAAAAAAAGTTTCCTGTGCTTTACAAGAGGCCATCAGACTCAAACTAAATCTAAATATTTTTGGATAGGTCTGAAGATTGAGAAGATTTTCCTTGCATTGTATTTAAACCTCCACAATATCTAACCACTCCCCTTCATTTTGTCATCTAAAGTCAAAATGAATAATTTTACTATATGACAGCTCCCCTAACACTTCCAAATATCTATTCTGTCCCTTCTGTAGGCTAAAAACCCTCTTTGGCTTCAGCTAATCCTCCCATAGCATGAATGCAAGGCCCTTCATTAACTTGATTGACTTACTTTGCATACTGTCCAGTGTATCAATGTCTTTCTTAAGATCAACATTTAGCACACTCCTCCTCCAGATGTAGTCCAATGAATACAGATCTTATTCTTGGAAGCTGTGCCTTTTCTAAGCAAGTTTAAGACTCTGTTAGGTTTGGAATTTTGTTTTGTTTCTCACTATCAATGCTAACTTGTACAATATAACCTAAAGATATTTTGAGAATTGTTGCCTATACATGCCTCATCCATGTTGTACTTGTAATACTTATTTTTCAATTCAAGTGTAAAATTTTATATTATCCTGATTAAATTTCATTTTACTTGACTAACTCTAATGTTTGAGCCTGTCAAGAGCTTTCTAGACGTTATCCAGTGTGTTTTAGCTTCGTGTCATAAGCAGATTGGATAGGAGTGGCATTTATGCCTTTTTCTCCAAGTCACTGATAAGGATGTTGAACAGCACAGCAGGAAGGCACAGGTCCTAGGCTCTCTCACAGAGACCTCCTTCGTTCTTAACATGGAACTATCAAGGGCTATTCTTTTACTGTGGCCATTTAATCAATTATTCTATCATTCTATTGTACAGTCCACAGTCTACTATTGCCAAGTACACTGATTGCAATTTTTTTTACAAGAATGGTAGAAATCATTGAATAAATGATTTGCAAAAATCTAGACAAACGAGACCTCTTGTCTACAAATATAGTAAGCCCATTAGATAAATAAGGTCATAGATTGTTCTATGAAGCCATGCTGGCTTAATAATGGATCTTAATTTTTTTGTCAGGTATCAAAGTCAAGCTCACTATAGTTTACAGAGTAGATTTTCTTCCATTTTTTTTGGAAGTTAGGATATCTGTCTTTCTTTAGTCCTGTTCTCTAAAGTCTTTCAGAGACTACTGATAAGGTCAGTAATCATAGCATCCAGTGTTTATTCAGTACCAGAGGGTAAAGTTCACCTGGGCCCTGTGACTTTAACTCAGGATTAATCATTTACACTTTTACTATCTCCTTATTTAAGTTGATATCAAACCCCTATTAATCATTTTTATTGTTTGTTTTTCTTTTGCAAAGATCATTCTCTTTGGCAGAGAAAAGAGAGGTAGAAAATCCTAGAAATTTGGCAGCTATATCTTTTTTCTGTTGAGTGTTATCATACTATCTGCCTCAAGCAGGAAAATTATTCCTTCTTTGCCTCTCCTCCTCCATTTAGGTTAAAAAGCACATATACATATACATACGCACATGCTTATATGTGTGTATGTGTGTATATATACTTATATGTACATGCATGTATATTTGTTTTTGGTGTTATTTGGAATTTGACAAACACCAAAATAATGTGCATGTTCCTTTACAAAGCATAGAAAAAGAGGATTGCATTTGATACCACAGATCTCTACTATTTTCAGCTTACTTTCTTTTTATAGTATAAAATAAATTCACCATATTAATATGATAGCTTTCTTGTACATCTGAGATTCCCTCTGAATCTCATTCTATGCATTCTTTTAAATGCTTCATTGGCATTTCTTTCTTTCTTTTCCTCTTTTTTCATCACTATTGCCAACAACCCTTCCTCCTTAAATTGATTTAAATCATGTCTTGTAACAAACACAATTAGGCAAAAAAAATCTGTATATTATCCATTATAAAAATGTATGTCTCATTTTCATCTCAGTCAATAAACATTTGTTAAGTTTCCTAGTATATGCCAGGCACTATTCTAAGCATTGTGGATACAAAAAGAACAAAAAGCTGGCTCTGAGGAACTCACAATCTAATGAGGAAGATAACAGCAAGGGGCAGGGAGAGAGAGAGAGACAGAGACAGAGAGACAGAGAGAGAGAAAGAGACAGAGACAGAGAGACAGAGACACAGAGAAACAGAGAGACAGAGACAGAGAGAGACAGAGACGCAGAAACAGAGACAGAGAAAAACAAAGACAGAGGCAGAGAATTAAAGAGAGGGAGAAATACACAGAAAGAGAGCACTATACATCCCTACATCAAGGATATCTTTGATAATGGTATTAGTAGGGAGCAGGTAGGCTTTTTTCAATTGTTATTACTCAGTAATGTCTACCATTATAATCATAGTTGACTGAAAGATGCAGGGAGTACAAAATCTTGTTATACTTATTGATTTTTGTTACTAAAATAATTTTAAATTATCTTGTCAACAGATTAGAGATTTGTGAACAGAAGAGAACTAATGAAGGGTCAAAGATGACAACTAGGTTGCAAGCCTGAGGGACTGGGAGAATGGTGTTGCCCTCTATAGTAAAGGAGGGGGAAGAGTTTAGTGGAAAGACCAATGAGTTCTGTTTTGGGCACGTGGAGTCTAAGATGTCTACTAGACATCTAATTCAAGATATCTGAAATATTGGGCTTAAGAGATTGGAAGGCAACAGAGAGTTAGGATCAGGACTGGTGGATTTGAGAATCATCAGAACAGAGATCTATGGGAGCTTATTACTTCATTTGGTGAAGTAATTTAAAGGGAGAAGAGATTCCAGGACAGAACCCTGAAAAATAGCTACAGTTAGAGAGAGTGATCTGGAGAAGGATCCAGAAAAAACAGTCAGATAGGTAGGAAGAAAGCCAGGGAGAGTGCTGTCTTGGAATCCAAGAAGGAAGAGAGTACCAAGAAAGAAACAGTGATTTAACAAAGTCAAAGGTTGCAGAGAGGCCAAGGAAAATGAGGATTTAGAAAATGCCATTGGATTTGGTTACTAAGATATCTCTAGTAACTTTGGAGATATGAGTTCTGTTGGAATGATAAGGTCAGATGTCAGGCTGTAAGTGGTAAAAAAGAGACTGAGAGAAAGAAAAGTGAAGGTACATACTGTAGATGGCCTTCTCAAGGAATTTAATTACAAAGGGAAAAAGAAACATAGAACGATAGTAGGGATAGAGAGAATCAAGTGGGATTTTTTTTCAGGATGGGGAAGACATGGTCATGTTTGTAAGTAGTAAGAAATGAGCCAGTAGATAGTGAGAAATTGAAAATAAGTGAGAGTGGAGATGACAGAGGGGAAAACTGTTTGGGGAGATGGGATGGAATGGGATCAGTTGAATAAATAGAGCAATTATCCTTGGCAAGAAGTAAGGGCACTTCATCATGTGAGATAGAAATGGAGATGGTGGCAGAAAGCATCTGAGTGATAGGAGATGAAGAGGATAGGAGAAGAGGCCATGATGAATGGCAGGATTTTAGCTAAGAAAGTGTGGGAGCCATGAGAGCTCTGAGGAAGAATGAAAAAGTTTGGAAGAATTGTTAATGAGAGTGGGATAGTGATTTTATGAGGGAAGAAAAGTAGGATATCAACAGTGAGGGCCCAGTCAGGTTGTATTACATACATTTGTAGTGGACTCAGAATGGTTGTCAATTAAGAGAGAAATAGGCAGAAAAATAATATTTGTTCAAACTAATGGTTGAACTCTCAGGTTCCCAAGGTAAAATGGTACCTTTCTAAACATGTACTTCAGTAGTTTCATCTCAATTTCTTCAACAATTCAATGATTGAAGTATCATAGTAAAAAATGGTAAATAAAAACCATTCTGCCCTCCTCCCCTACACCTGGGGTATATTCTGCCACAAATAACTTGCCCATGGGAAGAGTGAGTACAAACTTAAGAGTCCAATTCTAAAAATGAATATCAATAGCATAAATGTGTGGCAAAGGCAGCTTACAATCTCCTGATACTGACAGGTGGGCTTGGGAATCCTTTCTCACTTTGAAGGATTTTGCATTGATGCAGTTTCCCTTGTGTGCCTCATCTCTGTTGGGCATGTTGCACTGCCAGGTTCCCACTATCAGTTCTTCTCCACAGTTCCACTTTCTACTGCCAAGGATAGCTCTCTCTTAAGTCTATGGTCAGTCCTTTTCTTTACTCAGGGGTCCTGTTCCTTGAAGTCACTTCCCCTGTTTAATGACTGACTTTGTGCATTTATTTCTGTCTGTAATGTATTTCTTTTGCTTCAATTGAAAAATTTTGAGCAAATCAATGGACTACTCTTGTTTTATTGTTGTGACAAATGATTGCTATAAATATCTTGTTATCAAGGAACTTTTATTTTCAGCTTTGTTGTCCTTAGGGTATTTGCCCAGGAGGTAAGTTTATTGGGTCGAAAATCATGAATGCTTTTTTCCCAGTTGCTTTTCAGAATGGTTGGCCAGTTCATAGAACACAGTTTATCTGTTGCCTGTCTTCCCACAGCCCTCCAACATCGACTATTTGCATTTTTTAATTATATTTTCCAATTGGATGGATATGAGGCAAAACTTAATAGTTGTTTTGATTTTCATTTCTCATATTTACCTCATTTTAATAACGTTATTGATAATTTGCATTTCTGCAAATGGAAATATTGTTCATATCTTTTGATCAATTATTTTGTAGGGCAGCCATGTGACATATGTACCTGGTGGCCTGTATGTCATGTCACATATGCACCTGTAATTAAACCCAAACCAGATTAAAATTACAAATAGGAAATATTTAACAAAATAAAATCTATACGAATACACAGATAATATGTGGTTTTCTAAGTCAATATGCACCTTTTAGGGATCCTTATATGTAGCTAGTGGCTCTGCTTTATATTAGTTTGATAGCTGTATACTAGCATGGCTTTTGATGTCACACATTTGTATGAGTTCTTTATGTGTGACAGGCATTGTACAGTGACGGTATGCAAGTCAGGGATACTACTATCTACATTCTACTTCTGACACACCCTGGGGTGTGTAAAACAGGACAAGCCATTTAACCTCTCAAGCTACAGGATATTTTTTAGTATTGCACAGAAATATCAATGAATTTTGAGAACTTATTTGGTGTCCTCCTACATTACTGAAATTATCACTTATTCTAAGTTGATTTAACCTTTTCTAACTTAAGTATCATTACATATGAAATTTGGACTAATTTTGCTCTTTTTTTATTGCCTTAGTTTCTTTCTCAAATGAGATCAAATGAGATAATGATTGCAAGGCACAATCCCTGGCACATAATAAGCACAAAATAAATGTTAGCTATTATTATTATTTGTCTTATCTGGCTATAGTGGTTTGTCAGATGGAAATAAAATTTTTTAGAACTTTGTCAAATAATGGAAGACAAGAAGTTTTCCAAAGAATTTGATTCGTAAAGACAGCAGAATTCCATTTGCCCTTACATTCTATGTAATACACAAGAGTTAAACCATTGGGTTACATCTACAGAACAAAATCCAGTTGCTGAGCTGATTCTTACATACAAAGTACTGATTTAGGTTAACTCAGTGATCTTCCAAGATCAAACTGATAATGCTCGGAGCTCCCTAAATAGCTGACCCAGAGCATGACAAAAAAATCCAAAACAAGTCTTCCTATTAGTATTGTAAGTTCCCACTATTTCTCATTTCCATCACTTTAATAAAGTTCTTATAACTTCTTTGTTTTAGCTTTCAGTGCCTCAGTATTCTCACAGCTCCCAAACTTAGATTCTGTGTGGTTAACACTTGGTATTATGAACAAGATCATGGGGACCCCTAGGCTGAGACTATGCAATTGATCAGAGGAGAAAGACAGGAGGGAGATGAAAGTGTCTTCTCAGGTGACTGAAGGTACATACATACCCACATACATTTTTAATAACATAAAATTGCACTAAGACTTTTGAAATAACATGTATTCATATATATACATATGTATGCATATATACACTTATATGTGTTTGTGAGAGACATGATATATGATAGAGATAGATAGACACATACAGATAGACACATAGATATGTCATAGACATATTGATGGCAAATCCTAACCTATCATTCATCTACATGTTCCTGTGGTTGTGAAAACAGCTGGATTTGTTGGACTTGCTGCATGGTCCCAATTACAAAGAAGAGTTAGGGTTGGAACACATGTAGGTTGCAGCAGGAAGCAGTTGAAGGTTGGGAATCATCACTTTTTCAATTATATCCAACTCTCTGTTGGTTAATATGTACCCAATATAATTAGATATAATATAGTGACCACTATTTGGGGTTTTCTTGCAAAGATGCTGCAGTAGTTTGCTACTTTCTTCTCCAGTTCATTTTAGAGATGAGGAAACTGAGTCAAAGATGGTCAAATGGCTTGCCCAGAGTCACACAGCTAGCAAATGTCTGAGGCTGGATTTGAATTCAGGTCTTCCTGACTTCAGACCTGGTACTCTTTCCATTTTGCTACCTATTTGCTTCAAGAAGTTGGGGATAGATACTACTTGCTATAATCCACTACTGTGCTGAGAGTATGCTTCAAGGAGGGAATAAAAGCAGGCAGTTAAAAGAAGGTGGTGATGCTCTTTGATGCTTTGAGAGATCAACCAGATAATTTTTAAAAACCCTTTTTTGTTAAGTGCTAACAATGTGCTTGGTACTCTGCTAAATGTGTGAAATATTAAAAAAGGTAATTAAAGCAGAGCAAGGCATCAAAAAGTGCCCATAAAGAATATATCCAGGGAGACAAGTGTACAACTTCAAAATGAAAAGTAGAATGTTCAGGAAATACACGTCCCTTTAGTTCTTTGGTTATAGTACTTAATCCTTGAGCAACAGAAATAGCAACTGTCCTGCCTCCCTCTCCTAAAAAGCAAATTATTCAAAGTAAGTTTACTGGTTATTTGATTTATTTGTTGTGTAGAATGAATGGATGTTGTTAAAAGTGTTTCCTTTTATTCATATTCTGTGTCTTTTTACTTATGAAAGGACCTCGGTTGTCTCCCTTCTCATTAATGAGAAGACAAATAGTCCTTACGTGATAAATTCCAGATGAGAGAGTAGGGAGAAGGAGCATATGAACTCAAAGGGATCAAGGGTCAGGCAATTTATTGTTCACCAGTCCATAAGTGCATATGGCTACTTTGCCCTTCATTTCCTTGGGCATACATTGGTAGCTTCTTGTACAGGCCATTTCTCCTGGATCTCTGCCCTTATATCTGATTTCTGTTGCTTAGTAGGTACAGCAGATACAAAAGGAATGAGTAGAAGGGAGACTTTCTGAGCAATCAATCAGTGAGTTCTCAGGACTTTGACTCTTTCAACACCCTTTATCAACTACAAGGACATTATGATTAGTAACATTACACACTTTTATGAAAGGACATGAGGTCCTTTCATAAGATCAAATGAAGTGTGCTAAGCTGATAGTTTGCTAATCTTGATGTAGTGGATCAAATCAGTTGTTGGGTAACATAGGAACTTCCTGGTATGCATATGGGTTAACCAGGGGTCAAACATGAGTTTCTTTTGTCAACTAGGACCTAGTAATAGGCTAATCCTCACACCCTAATTCTGTAGTATTCCTTTAAACAAGGTTTTTTTCTTTTTTCCAGTAAAGGAACTTTTATCAAGCTATCTGATTGGATTCTTTGAATAGTGTTATCTTTATCACTTTACTATGAGGGGATGGTAGAGAAAAGATGAAAAATAGAATGTGGTTTCTCTCTACTGTTTCCAAGATTTGTTCCATTGGAAACTGGAAAGGGACTAAAATATTGATAGAGAATGAGTCACACATGAACTTTTTGGATATAGATTTGAAATTGTGATTTTAAAATACTTTATAACCTCAATCTCTTGCTTGAGTTCCTCTGGATATAGTCCTCCAGAAATTCTCAAAATGAGTATGGAGACTTTCTGGAACTCTTATACAAATATGCATAGAGACGGTAAGACAATACTCTTACCTCCCCTACCCTGCCAAGCCATCCTTCTTTTCCCTTACTTGGTCACCTTTTTTTCATCCCACCCACTTCCCTAGAAAATAAAGAATGTTTGTTATTTTGCCACATCAGGGTATGATTTATGAGCAGAAAATTTGTAAGACCTTCCACTGATGTAATCCTCATTCACCTAGACTCAGACTACTATGAGTGGGTTTGGGGAGTTTTCTTTTTCTTTTATTTTTTGAATACATTATTTTTTAAATTAAATTTAATTTAATTTAATTTTTTATTATTTTTCTTTTAATGTTCTACAATCACTTCCTTAAAATTAAGATTTTATCCCCCCCACACCTTTCCCTTACTACCCCTCTCCCTCCCCTCGACAGCATACAATTCTGTATAGGTTCTACATATACTTTCCTATTGAGCACATTTTCACTATAGTCATGCTATGTAGTCGCACCAAAATAAATGGAAGAAATCATATAACAAATCAAAACATAATACACTAAAACACACACACACAAACATGATCTGCTACATTCTGCGAAAGACTTCCATATTTCTTTCTCTGAGTGTGGAAGGCATTTTGCCTTAGAAAACTGTCATTGGGATTTTTTTTTCAGTAAGTTCTTGTGTTATTACAAAGTTCCAAGTCTACCAGAAAAAACTCTTGCACACTGTGATCATTGCTGTGCACAAAGTTCTCCTTTCACTCAGCATCAGATCATATAAGTCCTTCCAGGCCTCCCTGAAGTCTTCTTGTTCATCATTTCCTATGGCGCAATAGTATTCCATTCTATTCATATACCATAATTTATTAAGCCATTCCCCAGTTGATGGGCATCCCCTTGATTTCCAGTTCTTGGCTACCACAAAGAGTGCTGCTATAAATGGTTTGGGGAGTTTTCTAGTGACTTTTATGCTTAATTTCACAGATACCCCAATTTATTAAGTTAGCTTGGTTTTTGATAAAGTTGAAAAGACCTTGAGAAGTCTGCCTGAGATATGTCTATAAGAGACCTTTTATGAGAGAAAAACAGGCTTCATGAATTTTTGGAGTTGGACACAACCATATAAGCTCACTGAGAGCGAAAAAAGAAAGGAAAGATTAGCTTCTACAGAGGTATATATGGGGACTTCTGAGAGTGAAGATTGCAGAGCAAGCAGTAAATTGCCATAATTCTCCAATATTCATCTCCAAACAACCATAAAATAGCACCACCAAACAAATCCTGGAATAAAGAACCACTAAAAAGATGGGGCAAAGCAACTTGGAAGGTTGTCAAGAAAGGTCTGTCTCACTTACATTAAAAGGGAGCACAGTCCAGGACAGGAAGCATCCTAGCAAGCTCCACCTCAGTAAACCAGCGGAGATCCTGAGCCCCAGTGTGGTGGAGTAGACAAATGCCAACACCAGAACCCCTCTCATGCCTCAGCATAGCCAGAGGAACGGGCAGACTCTAACTCATAGTATCACCATGTGTTTCACCATAGTCCTGGGCAAACAGACAGCCTCCAGTAGCCAGAGAGGGAGGAAGAAAAAAAAATATACTCAAACTCAAAATCTTATAAAAGTGAATGTTGAAAACCATCTTTATTATAGTTGGAAAAGCTGCTACAACAAAAATAAATTTAAAAAGTCATAATCTCTACAAAAAATCATTCAAACAAATTCAAAAATATGAAAAAATAGAAGAAAATGTAAAATACCTGATGGGGAAAACAACTTACCTGAAAAACAGATCTATGAGAGACAAACATTGGACTACCTGAAAGTCATAACCAAAAGGAGGACCTAGATAGCATCTTTCAAGAAATTATCAAGGAAAACTTCCCTGATATCTTGGAACTAGAAGGCAAAATAGCCATGGAAAGAATCCAAAAGTCACTCAGGAAAGAGATCCCAAAATAAAACTCCAAGCAACATTATAACCAAATTTCAGAACTATCAAGTCAAGGAAAAAATACTGTAATTGTCCAGAAAGAAACAATTTAAGTATCAGGGAACCACAATCAGGATTACCTAGGATTTAGCGTCTGTAACATTAAAGTATCAGAAATCATGGAATATGATATTCTGAAAGCCAAAAGGAGCTAAGACTACAACCAAGATTTACCTACCTGGTGAAATTAAGCGTAATACTTCAAGGGGGAAAATAGTCATTCAATGAAATAGAAGGATTTCAAGTTTGCATAAGGAGAAGAACAGAATTAAACAAAAAAATTGATCTCCAATATCATGACCCAAAAGGAGCCTAAAAAGGCAAAAAATGACAAGAAAACATAAGAGAGTCAATGGACTTGAACTGTTTACATCCCTATATGGGAAGATGACATTTGTAATTCTTAAAAATTGTACCACTAATAGTACAACTAGAAGGAATATAAATAGGCAGAGGGTACAGGTATTAGGTATATTTGAGGGAATTAAATAAAAAAAATTTAAGGGATGAGAAAGAGGAGTACATTAGGTGCTTAAGGGAGGGGGAAGCAGAATGGGGTAAATTATTTCATATGAGGAGGTGCAAAAAACTTATTACAATGGAGGGAAAGATGAGAGGGTGGGTGATGAGCATCACTTGAACTTTACTCTCATCAGTATTGGCTCAAAGAGGGAATGATATATGCAATCAGTTGAATATAGAAATCTATCTTATCTAACAAGAAAGTAGGAGAGGAGGAGATTAAGTAAAGATAGCTTTTTGGTGTGGGAGGGTGCAAGGGACTGACAGAAGCAAGGATAGACCAGGGGAGACAGTAGATAGAAACAAAACACAGTCAAGGAGAGCAGAAGTGAAAGGAGAGAGATGACAAACAGGAGGAAAAATAGGATGGAGGGAAATATACAATTAGTAATCATAACTGTAAATGTGAATGGGATGAATTCTCTCATAAAACAGAAGGGGATAGCAGAGTGGATCAGGACCCAGAATCTTACAATATATTGCTTAAAAGAAATATACTCGAAGCAGAAAGACACATATATTAATTATTATGCTTATAAGCTTTTAGGGGCTATTATGCTTTAGGGGTAGCAATCCTGATCTCAGACCAGACAAAAGCAAAAATAGACCTAATTAAAAGAGATAAGGTAGGAAACTTCATCTTGCTAAAAGTTACCATAGACAATGAAGTAATAGCAATACCGAACTTATCTTCACAAAGTGGTATAGCATCCACATTCTTAAAGGAGAAGTTAAGTGAGTTATAGGAAGAAATAGCATAAGACATAATAATAAACGACCATAGTAACCTAGTGTCTGATAAACTCAAAGACCCCAGCCTTGGGATAATAACTCAATTTTGACAAAAATTTCTTGGAAAACTGGAAAACAATAGGGCAAAAACTAGGTATAGACCAACATCTCACACCATATACCACAATATGATCAAAATAGGTATGTGATTTAGACAGAAATGGTGACGCCATGATCAAATTAAAAGAGGATGGAATAGTCTACCTGTCATATCTATGGAGAAGGGAAAAGTCTCATGACAAAACAAGATACAGAGAGCATTAATTCTGATTACATTAATTTAAAAAAGTTTTTGTACAAACAAAACCTATGCAACTAAGATTAGAAGAAAAGCAGAAAGCTAGGAAACACTCTTTACAGTAAGTATCTCTGATAAAGGTCATATTTCTCAAAAATATAGAGAACTGAGTCAAATTTATAAAAATACAAGCCATTCTGCAGTTGATAACTGGTCAAAGGATATGAACAGGAAGTTTTCAGATGAAGAAGTCAAAGCTATCTATAGGCTATGAAGAAGTACTCTAAATCGCTTGATTAGAGAAATGCTAATTAAAGCAACTTTGAGGTACCAGCTCACACCTATTAGATTGTCTAATATGATGATTTATGATGATAAATATTAGAGAAGATGTGAGAAAACTAGGACACCATGCATTATCTAGCAATTTTACTACAGGTCTGTATCCCAAGGAGATCATAAGAAAGGAAAAAGTAATTACTTGTGCAAAAATATTTATTGCAGTCCTTTTATCTCTTTATGTTGGCAAAATATTGGAAATTGAGGGGATGTACATCAGTTGGGAAATGGTTGATCAAGCTGTGGCATATGAATGTAATGGAATACTATTGTGCAATAACAAATAATGAACAGGCACATTTCAGAAAAACCTGGAAAGAATTTTTACAAACTGATGCAAAGTGAAATGAGCAGAACCAGGAAAATATTGTACACAGTATCAACAACATTATGTGATGATCAACTATGAATGACTCAACTCTTCTCAGCAACACAATGATCCAATACAAGTATAAAAGACCTATGAAGGAAAATGCTATCCACATCCAGATAAAGGACTGATGGACTCTGAAAGCATACTGAAGCATACTTTTTTCAATTACTTTATTCTTTTTGTGTTTTTTTCTTTTGATGTGTTTCTTCTTTCACAACTGTGAGTAATATGGAAATATGTTTCACACGATAGCACATTTATAGCCTCTATCAAATTGCCTGTCATTTTAAGAAGAAGGGTGAGGAGGCATTGATGAAGGGGAGGAAAAAAATATGGAACTTAACACCTTGTAAAAATGAATGATAAAAATTACCTTGACCTGTAATTGTGAAAAAATACTATTTTTTCAAAGAAGTGTATGTGGGAATAAGAAAGTTTTAGGGGGAGAGCCAAGATGGTAGAGTAAAAGTAGGGACTCACCTGAACTCTTCCACAAATTCCTTTAAATACCTCTGAAAAGTGAATCTGAACACGTTTTAGAGTGACAGAATCCACTAGGAGACAGTGTGGTAATTTTCCAGCCCAGGGAAGACCAGAAGGTTGATGGGAAGGATCTGTTACACTGGACTGAGGGAGCACAGAACATGTGGACTGCACTAATGCAGACTTGGCCATAGTGGAGCAGGAGCAGCCCCAGGGAGAACTGAATCACCAGTGGTAGTGCTGATTCCCAAACCTCTTAGCACAAGATGGGAATCTGGCAGAGCTGGGTGAGAGATAAGGTCAGGGCCTGTGCAAGTGACTGCAGCAACTTTGAGGCTATAAACTCACAGACTAAATGTTTGAAAGCCTACTACTTGAACTTCCAGGAACCAAAATGGCAGAGTAAACTTTAAGTGCTCTTGCCCTTCCCTTGTTGACCTTGAAAATCCCAGAGAATATTTCCCCAGGAAAAGTCCTGGAATAGTATGGGCAGGAGAAGGGATATTGAAGTCTTTTAGCTTGGGAGATTAGGGAGATCAACAGGAAGGGTCCCTCTTTCTGTGGCTGAAGGGGATCAGTTCAGGACCAGAGATGTCTGGTCCAGCAAGCTCTACCTTAGCAGACCAGCAGGAGATCCTGAGCCTCAGGGAGGTGGATCCAGTAAGTGCCAACTCTAGGACCCCAAGCATGCCTCAACACAGCCAGGGGAATTGGGCAAACATCAGTGCAGATGGGCATCCACCAGACACTGAGCCTGCCTGCGCTCCAGCACAGTCCTGGGAAGGAGGAGACCTCCAGTGTCCAGACCACATCTCCCCCACATCTCACGTGTCAAGCTTCAGAGGAACTCCAGGGAAACTCAGAAAGACTTCACTTAGCCTCAGCCTTCTCACCATGCCATCTCAGCATGAGGTAAGCTGCAGCATTATACAGCTTCTAGTTGATAGAACCAGAGGCCACAAAAACCAAAATCGGTAACCAAGCCCCTAGCTTCTAGCACAAAGCATGTGGAACAGAGCCCCCTGTGCCCAAGAAGCAGAGATCCATTTTAAAAGGCAGGAAAAAGGAATCACCACAAATAAGAAGCAAATAAGAAAAGTAAAGACCATAGAATCGTATGATGAGGACAGGGAAGATTGAAATATAAATTCAAAAGAGGACAGCATTGACACTATACCCATGTCTGAAGCCTCCAAGAAAAGTTCAAAAACATTCTTGGAAGAGTTCAAGAAGGATTTTAAAGACCTAATTGGAGAGGTAGAACAAAAACTGACCAATGGTTTTAAAAATACAATTGACAACATAAAAAAAATTCACTGAAGAGAACAGCTCCTTCAAAAGTAAAATTTGCAACATGGATAAGGAGGTACAAAACCTAACTGGAGAAAACAACTCTTTAAAAGGAAAAATTAGACAAATGAAAAAGGAGGTACCAAAGCTAACTGAAGAAAAAATTCATTAAAAATTAGAATTGGGCAAGTTATTGGCCAATAACTCTATGAGGCATCAAGAATCAATCAAACAAAAATCTAAAGAGTAAAAAAAAATAGAAGAAAATGTAAAATATCTCATTGGAGAAACAATTTACCTGGAAAATAGATATAGGAAAGAAAATCTAAGAATTATCTGTCTACCAGAAAGCCATGATGGAAAAAAGAGCCTGGACACTATCTTCCAAGAAATCATCAAAGAAAACTGTCATGAGGTCCTAGAAGCAGAGGGCAAAATAGTCATTAAAAGAATACACCAATCTCCTCTTGAAGGATATCTCATATTGACAATGCCAAGAAATATTGTAACCTAATTCCAGCATTATCAGGTCAAAGAGACAATACTGCAAGCAGCCAGAAAGAAACAATTCAAATATTGAGGATCTACAGTCACAATCACATAGAGCCTTGGAGCTTCTACATTAAAAGATCAGAGGGATTGGATGATGATATTCCATAAGGCAAAGGAGCTTGTACTACAACCAAGAATCAACTACCTAGCAAGATTGAGCATAATTTTCTAGGAAAGGAGATGGACATTTAATGAAATAAGGAATTTCCAGATCTTCTTGATGAAAGGCCAGAGTTCAGTGAAAAATTTGATGTTCAAATACAAGACTCAAGAGAGGTACAGAAAGGTAAATAGGAAAAAAAAGGGGAAAAAAGCTTGTTATTCAATAAAGACAAACTGTTTACATCCCTATATGGGAGGATGATACTTGTTAATTTTGAGAATTATATATTTATTATGACATTTAAAAGGGAAATACATAGATAGAATGTGTGAGTATAAATGAACTACGTGATAATAAAAAAAAACCACCTAATTAAGGGGTGTGAAGGGATTGTAATGAGAGAAGAGGAAAGAAGGAGGCAGAAAAGGGTAAATTATATCACATGAAGAGGTACAAAAGTATTATAGCAGAGGGAAAGAAGAGAGTGATGAGCATTGTTTCAGCTTTACTCTCATTGGATTTGGTTCAAGGAGGGAACAACATACCCAGTTAAACACAGAAATCTAACTTGCCCTACAGGCAATTGGAGGGGAAAGAAAACAGAGGGGATGGTTAGAAGGGAGGGAAGAAGTAGTAAGGGAAAAGGGAAAGAAAAGGGAGTGGGGCGATACAAGGAAAAGAAGATTAGGGGAGGAAGTGGTCAAAAGTAAAAGTCTTGAGGAGGGGAAGGGAGAAGGGAGAAATAAAAGCATTAACAGAGGGGGAAATAAGATGGAGAGGAAGACACAGACAGTAGTCATAACTGTGAATGTGAATGGAATGAACTCTCCCATAATATGGAGGTAGATAGCAAAATGAATTAAAAACTGTAATCATACAATATATTATTTACAAGAAGCACATTTGAAACAAGGGGATATACACAAGGTAAAGGTAAAAGGCTGGAGTAGAATATATTATGCTTCAGCTGAAGTAAAGAAAAGCAGGTATAATATTCCTAATCTCAGACAAAGCAAAAGCAAACATAGATCTAATCAAAAGAAGTAATGAAGGAAACTCTCCTGCTAAAAGGCACCATAGAAAACCATCACTAAACATATATACACCAAATGGTATAGCATCCAAATTCTTTGAGGAAGAGTTAAGGGAGTTGCAGGAAGAAATAGACAGAAAACTTCAACTTACCCCTCTCTGAACTTGATAAATCTAACCTCAAAATCAGCAAGAAAAAAGTTAAGGAGGTGAATAGAATTCTGGAAAAGGTAAATATGATAGACTTCTGGAGAAAACTGAATGGAATAGAAAGGAATATACCTTTTTCTCAGTGGTATATGGCACATACACAAAAATTCACCATGTACTAGGGCGTTAAAAACCTCACAATTCAGTGCAAAAAGGCAGAAATAGTCAATGCATCCTTTTCAGATGATGATGCAAAATAAAAATTATATGTAATAAAGGGCCATGGAAAGATAGACCAAAATTCATTGGAAACTAAATAATCTAATCCTCAAGAATGAGTGGGTCAAACAACATAGAAACCATCAATAACTTCATTCAAGAGAATGACAGGAATGAGACAACCTACGAAAACTTATGGGATGCAATGAAAGTAGTTCTTAGGGAATCTCTGATTGCTTACTTGAATAAAATAGAGAAAGAAGAGATCAATGAATTGGGCATGAGACTGAAAAAGCTAGAAAAAGGACAAATTGAAATCCAAATTAAATATCAAATTAGAAATACTGAAAACCAAAAGAGAGATTAATAGAATTGAAACTAAGAAAACTATTGAGCTAATAAAACTAAGAGTTTGGTCAATTTGATTAAAAGAAAGAAGAAAACCAAATTACCAATATCACAAATGAAAAGGGTGAAATCACCTCCAATGAAGAGGAAATTAAAACATTAGAAAACATCTGTTCTTTTATGAACATGGCTTGAAAGCAATTTAGCACACAAGAACTATTGTCAGTTATAGATTATGGGTTACTGGTCTGTAATTAGAGATTTTATTATTGTTATTGTTGAATATTTGGAAAATAACTGGACAATCTTTGATTACTTATTTCATCTTGGAGATTTTTTCTCCTCACCCTGTGATGCAAATTATAAACAAGTTGGTAAACTCTCTGAAGCTCTTTATTTGCCCCATATACCCAGCCATATTAATACTGAGAAATAAAGTAATGAAATAAAGGCTACCAAATATTTATTTCTGTCAAATATTGATTTTCCATATGAAGACTTTTATTTTCAAGCTTAGAATCGCTATTCTATGACAATGAGGAAAGAGATATTAAAGATTACTGGAAAAAAAAAAAAACAATCCTCACCAGAAACCCGTCTGCATCCTTTTTGCTGCTAAACATCAGGAGGACCTTTAGTTTTGAAAGCATACATCACAATTTAAGACTTTTGCCCTTGGGAGATTCATAATATAGTCCCTGCAACTTTGGAGGCATTAAACCACCTTTAAAAATGCCTTACTGCCTTTCAGAACCTGAACATGTATTCAGGTTCCAGAGTTTTATCTGGAAGGAAGAAACAGAGTCTATGAGGTGAAAGAGAAGAGGGAATATTTTTCAGACATGGGGGATGATCAGTGAAATATACAGATGAAAGGTCAAAAATCTCTTACAGGCAGAACTAAAAGAAGGCTAGTTTGACTGAAATGCAGAGTACAAAGGGCAAGAGGATGGCTGGATGAGAGTAGCTGGGTGGTGTGGTGGACAGAGTGTTGGGCCTGAAGTTCAAATCAGGCCTCAGATAATTACTAGCTGTGTGATCCTGGGCAAGTCACTTATTCTTGTTTGCCTCTGTTTCTTCATCTGCAAAATGAGTTGGAGAAGGAAATGGCAAACCCTTCTAGTATCTTTGCCAAGAAAATCCCAAATGGGGTCATAAAGAGTTGGATGAGATCAAAATGACTGAACATCAAAAAGAGATAGTTTGGGTTCAGGTTGTAAAGGGCTTTAAAATTAAAAACAAGAGAATATTTTTATCTTCAAGGTAACAGCAAGCCACTGGAATTGATTAAGTAGAGGAGTGACAAGGTCAGATCTGCACTTAAGGGGAATTATTTTGGCCAGTAGTATGGAAGATAAATTGGAGTGGGAGAGACTTGAGGCATAAAGACCAAATAAGAGGCCATCACTATAATTTATGCAGAAGGCAATGTTGTTCTTAACTAAGACGGCAGCTGTATGAACTGAGAGGTTTCAATGCAAGAATTATTATGGTGGCAAAATGACAAGAAGTCCAGGATAATATCAAGATTATTGAGACATTGAAAAGATAGTGGTATCTGCCAGAAATAAGGAAGGGGTTAGGCAATTGGTGATCCAGGAATGAGGTTTGGGAGAGTGAGATTTGAGCTAAATATATAGATCTAATAGTCATCTGCATAGGGTTGATGATTAAATCCCCATGTGAGCTGGTGAAAAAGAGAGAGAGAGAGAGAGAGAGAGAGAGAGAGAGAGAGAGAGAGAGAGAGAGAGAGACAGAGAGAGAGAGACAGAGAGAGAGAGACAGAGAGAGAGAGACAGAGAGACAGAGAGAGAGAGACAGAGAGAGAGAGAGAGCGATAGAGACAGAGGCAGAGACACAGAGACAGACACAGAGAGAGACAGAGACAGAGAGAGAGTGAGACAGAGAGAGTGAGTCAGAGAGACAGAAAGACAGAGAGACAGAGAGAGAGACACCGAGAGAGGCAGAACCAGAAAGAGAGAAACACAGAGAGAGACAGAGAGAAGAGGGTGTAAGGCAGAATCTTGGGCAACACCAACGGTGCTGATAAGAATGATGAACCCCTAATGAGACAAAGAATGAGTGGTCAGAAAAGTAGAGGAAAACCAAGAAAAGTGTCCTAAAATCTCAGGGAGATAAAAATGAATCTATAAGGATCAACAGTGCCAAAAATAGTAGGCTGAGAATGATGGGTGGAAAAGAATATATACCACCACCCACCTTGGCAACTAAAGTCACAGGTAATTTTGAAGGGCATAGTTTCAATTGAGAAATGTAGTTAGAAGGCAGATTGCAAAGGGCTGAGAAGTCAGTGAAAGGCAATGAAGTAGAGTTGGTTAATGCAAACTACTTTTCCCTAAGACTTTGGTTAATAAAAGGAAGATAAATAAAATGAAAATTGAGGGGGTAGTAGAATCTAGTGACAGTTTTTAAGGATGTAGAGGCTTGGACATATTTGAAGGCAGTAGAGGCAGAACCAGTAGACAAACAGAGAGGAAATGGGGAGAGGGGAATATGTGGGATACTTAAGGAAAAAAAGAAAGTGATTGGAAAAGCTTTTGTACAGAGTAATATAGCAAAAATAATTATTTTGGGGCAATAAGAGGACCTTGCTCAAGTGAGGGTCCCATTTAAAGATGGATAACATTAATTTATAATATACTGAGTTGGCACAGTTGTGTGACTTCCTTCAATAGCACGTAAGATCAGGGGAGGTAAATGGTGGGAGCAATCCATCACTACAGTTTGTGAAGGGATAAGTGTTGCTGGGTACAAAAAAAACGAGATTAGAGGACAGTATAGATTTGGACTATTTAACAATGTGGTCAAGAACAGAGAGGGAGGGATGGTAAATGAGGCCATTTGAGTTAATGAGATCAAGGGAAATAGCAAGAAAAAAAGACCCAGGTTAAAGCCACTGGCCTAAAACTATATACAGGACTCTGATATATCTATGTTGCTCTGGCAAAGGAGACTGTGAAGGAGTAGTCAAACAGCTAAGAAAATCAAGAGATGGCAAAACCCAGGGAGGAGAAAGTTTCTCCGAGGGAGTGGCCAACATTTCTTTGCTGCATAGAACTCATGCTGGATGAGAATGGAGAAAAGGCCTTTGAATGATGCAATTTCTCATTGTAGGCTAACCAACAGAAATTCATTTTTACTTGAGTTATAGCATCAGAAGCCAGACTGCAAGAGTTTTTTGGAGTGATTGAGTCATACCTGTCTTTTAAAAATACAATTAATTTGATTTTTAATGATATTATTTGACGTTGTTTTCCATGTTCTCCACTTTCTTCCTCTTTTCTTGAAGAATCTAACCTAATCTAGGCTAAAGGTTCCTGTGTAATCTACAAGCCTTTTGTCTCATTTCTTACTCCTGTACCACATTTTCCATCACAAGTCTTGCAGCCATCCCTAGGGTCACCATTGCAATGAAATAATTGAATATTTAAGTATATGTTGATTAAATTTAATTGATTCTACAAAGTCCTTCACAGAATTTATCTATCTCTTCATTATTTGTAACAGCTGTAGGTACCTAAGCTGCAATTATTCTTGTGGTGAACTCTTTGGCTAATATTTATCATAAGCACTTAAATACAAGATGGATAGATATTCCCAATTAAACCAACTGTGTCAGCACTTTTATTTTTCTTTTTTTGAGAACTTATATTTAGAGATTAGATATAATTGTAACTTTTTATGTCTTCTGATTTCATGTAATGCAAAAATTTTAAATTGATGTGACTGATACTAGTGTGCCTATTAGTTGGCTTAGGTAAGAATCTCAAAATAGAGTACCAATAGTTAGGTTGAATAAAATGACATGTAGCACCTTCACCTCCTTTAAAGCCCACTCATCATCATTTCTGCAGAGGTGGAAGGGAAGGAAGGGTAGCACAGGTATCAGAATAATTTTGTATTATTTTTTTTTTTCATTTAACAAAGATGGCTGGTGGTGTATCGGGATAGACTGCTGCACCTGGTGTCAAGAATACCTGAGTTCAAATCTAACCTCAGACACTTACCAGCTGGGTGATCCTGGGCAAGTTATTTGACTTTTGCCTCAGTTTCCTCATCTATAAAATGAGGATATTAATAGTACCTGTCTTCCAGGATTGTTTTGAAGATCAATTGAAATGATATTTGTAAAAATGCATCTAGCATAGTGCCTGGCACACAGCAGGCACTATATCAATGCATATTCTCTTCCTTTACCTTTTTATGAGAGAAGGGCCAAAGAATTCATCCAGTGAATCAGCCAACTGATGATGAGCCTCTTCATGAGATGACATGAAAGGGTGCCTGTTTAAACATGAGACACTTTTTAGATATGAGACAGGCTCTGTTTCTAGGACCATATTTGAGTTCCCCATTCTTCCATTACTACTTTTCAACTTTGAACTTTATATTAGTGCTGGGTTCTAAGCACTTCTCCAGGGATCATCTGTGCTAAGCTTTGTCCTCTTAAAACCTCTTACTTTCATAGTTCAGGTTGGGACCTGCAAACATTCTGGGCTTCCTGCCCTCTTTCTCTGAGCTCTGCAAGTTCATGAAACAGGTATGGTCTGTCAGCTTATCCCTGGCTGAGAGTTTTAGTAGACTGCTATTGGACTTACATTCAATTAGGTTGCTGGGAGATAGAGACTAAAAGTGACTGAACTGCAAGCTCCCCTCTGGTCTGGGACTCCTACCCTTGTTTTTCCAGCACAAGCTTCCATTGTGCCCCAGAGGCTAGAACTGAATTCTAGCTCTGCTTCTGAGACCTGAATCACATAGCTACTGTTGTTTCTGACTCTGTTCCTTGCTCAGTATACATCTAGGTCCCTCTAGTGACCTCTCCTCTCTACCACCTCTATTGTAGATCCTCTCCTCAGTCTGCCCTGGAGTTGGGTACTTAGTGGGAGACAGAACTTCCAGATGGTACCCATTCCTTCCTCTTGTGGTAGGTCAGGGATACTCTGGAATCTCTTCTTGCCCTGGTACCTGGTACATGGACAACACTGGCACAGGACTGCCCAGTATCAAAGAAGGCATTACTATACTCCATGAACAAAACAGAATCAAAGAAGGACAAAGGAAACATGAGTTGCATAAATCCAGAGCCACCTTAACACCCTGAATGTTCTAATAGACAACTTGTGCCCAATCTGGAATGGTACCTTCCAAATTTGTATTGGATTGATCAGCCACACATGAACACACTATACTCTGACCCCAACATCATGATGTCATTGATCTTTGAAAAACAGATGAATAACTTCTTGCCATGATGCACAGGTAGCTCTCTTTCAGGCCCTGGGCACAAAAATGTTCTGTACATGGCATTCCAGGAGCACTCTCCTAGCCAGATCCCAGTGGTAAACCCCTCTATCATGCTAAGCTTTCCTTGTTTGAAAAATGACTCACAATGACCTTTTCTTGAATTTCCCAATCAGAATTTGATTTGGCACATTTTCAAGATCTTTGTGGGGGTGGTTTGCTGGGAGAGCTAGGCTTTACTTTTCACTGTTGCTCTGCCACCTTGACTCAAATGAGATCATATTTGTAAAACATTTAACACAGTGACTGGCACAGAGTAGGTACTATAGAAATGCTTTTTTCCTTTTCCTTTTCATTTATGTACTTGAAATCTTTACGACATGATTTGCTGTCGTAGCCTTTAAGAAACTCAGCTTACTTTTATGCCAAGATAAAACATTGTAGTAAGTCTTTGTAGAGAAGCCAAATGAATTCTTTTAAAAAAAGTCTTTATATATTAACATATTTTTATTTATTTCATTGAGTATTTTCATATATGTAAAAAATGAACATTCTTCTAAAATTTGGGTTTCAAATTTTCTCCCTCCATCCTGCCTCTTCCATTCCTTGAGAATGCAAGTAATATGACATCAATTATACATATGAAGTCATGTAAAATATATTTCCACATTAGCTGCATTGCCAAAGAGCCAAATTAATCTTAATAATTAATTTTAACTAGATATAACTATTACCTCATAAGATGGACAAGTGAACCATAGTGATCTAAATTGGGAATTACTCTTAAATACTTATTAAGTACATAATTTTTCTTGTTGTTCTGTCATTGCTGTGTCTAACTCTATATGACCCCATGGACCATAGCAGGTCAATATTATTCATGAGATTTTCTTGGCAAAGATACTGGAAGGCTTTGCCATTTCTTTCTCCAGTGGATTGAGGCAACAAGAGATTAAGTAATTTGCCCAGGGTCCCACAGCTAGTAAGTATGTGAGGCCTAAATTGAACTCTGGACATTGTGACATATCCACTGAGCCAGCTAACTGCCTCTAAGTATGTAACACTCAGATTAAAGCAATGTGTACCAACTTCTTAAACAAGTTCTTGTGTTAACATTTTCCTTTTCCCTATAAGCCTCAAAGTACTTTCACTGAATAAGTGAATGATTTATGGATTTTCAGCTAAAGTTGATTATGCCTTCCTTTTCATTCATTCCATCAGTAAGCCAAGTTACTAAGCATTTAAGTGCCTACTACATGTCAGTTTCAGTGTCAAGCATTGCCAAATGCTTAATAACAAATATTTATTCAGGATCTGTAATGTTACTAGCACTTCACATGTCCTAGAAAGGAATTCCTGGTGTACTAGACAATAGAGAGAAAGTTTCTCCTTTGGTGGAATCATTGCCTATTCCTCAGTGAACTGGTATCTTACCAAGCATGGTTCTCTCTTAAAATCCCTGGCTAGATACTCATGGACATCTTGGAAGGTCAGAATCACCAAGCCACTATAAAATCTCAAGTATTTATTTAACATGTTATCTCAATTGAACTTACCACTTTTCTATTAACAAAGTTAGGAGGGAGATACTAATACTTCTCACAAAACTAAAAATAGACAGCTTTAATAATACTAGCTAACATTTGTGTAATGCTTACTATGTGCCAGACACTGTGCTAACTGCTTTGAAATAATTTTTTCATTTGATCTCACAACAACCCTGGGAGGTAGGTACTATTATATCCTCATTTTACCAATGAAGAAACAGAGACAAATAGGGGTTAAGTGACTGGCCCAAGGTCACATAGCTATTAAGTATCTGAGGTCAAATTTGAACTCAGGTCTTTCTGACTCCAGGTCTGGCACTCTGTCATTCTGTCACCTAGTATATTTTCAGAACAAATGGTGTACATTATTTGTTAATACCTCAATAACATCATTTGCTCTTTATATGTTAGTTTGTTTTACTAAAAGCATCTATCGAATTGTACAAAGGCAAGTTAACAGAATTTCCATGATGGATTTACTGCTAGTAATATTACACATCTTGTAGATCCAAGAAAATCACTAGCTATTCACTATAGAAACTCTGAGAATGTTCCAACACATCTGTTTAAAAAGTCACCTTTTCCTTAGTTTTGATTTAGAAACTTTAGATCTCAGCATTATGTTGCATTTCGCACAGAGCTATTGACTTAAGCCAAAGGACCGTGAACAATAATTATTTTGCATGACTGAGCCCTGGCATACCATTGTCAGATAGGCACTTAACAGGAGAACTACTTTCAAAATTTAGAACAGAACTGTCAAACAAGTGAACACTTATACCAAATACCTCTTTCTCAAGCTGTAGTTCTGAGCACAAGTCCTAAGATGTGCAATAATGGAATGAATCATTTTGGTCTTACAAAAGCTTCTGATTTGACAGTCTGAAAAACTAATGTCTATTTTTTTCTAGGATATATCAGTAGTAGCAATAATGCAATTTCTCAAATAAAGCTGAGGAAATGTCACAGGTGTTGGGGAAGGAAAGTCAGGCATTAGTTGTATTAAATGTCTGTTAGAAGGGTGGTTTTTATGTTGGACAAAGAGTATCTTACTCAGAATTAAAACAAGACTGACTTGATTCAGCTCAGTTGGACATCTGTTCAACCATCCAAGAAAACTTCTTAGTAATTGCCAATTTAAGCTCAATTAAACTCTTCATCCTAGAAATACCATATGTCTAGATCAGAGGTCTCCCATCATTTCCTAAAACCTAAAAACACCACTCTGATTATTATTGAGACAAACAGGTACAGGGTTTAATAAAACTAAATAGAGAGAGAGGATTTTGACTTTTTTTTTAAATAAATACATCCTTCTCAGAGATAGATCAGGTAGGTTTTCACTGACAAGTATTCAGGTGCAGACCAGTAGTACTAGAATTAATACTATTATCCCTTACCTTTGAAGAGCAGTGTTGTACCAATTCCCTCATTTGATTCATAGAGAACATTTATCAGTCCCAACAATCCCAATAAATATCCATCAGTATCTAATCTCCAACTCATGTAATAACTCTTCAAATATTTGAAAATAGCGATTGTATCTTCCCAGTTCCCTCTCAGGTCCCTCCCTCAAATTGGCCTGTGGTTAGAACTAGGTAAAACCAGTAATAGAACTCAGGTCTCCTGACTTCAAACCCAAAATTCTTTCTATGATGCCACACAAGATGCATTGATTTTTTATTGAATAAGAAGTAAGACCCAAATGGGGTCACAAATAGTTGGACACAACTGAAAAATGACTAACAACAAACAAATGGAAGCAAGATGCTCATGCACATCTGAGAGTAGGAAGACAGTCATATCTCACCATCCCTGTGATAGCAGTAATGGAGTTTGTCTCCAATAAAACTACATTTGCTCATCACCCACTACAGGTCCAAATTCTCCCAGTATACTGCCACATTCTACTGCTGAAAATCTCCCTTCTTCCCCCCAGGTCACTTTGCAGTTATAGTTGGTATCCCTCAGAGGGCAGGCTCTGGGTAAGTGAATGGTGAATTGCCTCACTCCTCTTTTTTGGTTTTGGATGGGGAAGTGAGTTGTATAGAATGAGCAGGCAAGAATAGGAAAATCTTATTAAATTATCCTTAACTCCAAACCTACTGCTTTCTTGAACTTCCCTAAATTTACCTAGGGAATCAAAATCCTGCTGATTACTAAGGTTCATTACCATTGTATTACCCTTAATTTTTTCATCCAAAGAAGTTGCCAAATCTTGTCATTTATGTGTATACCATCTCTGACATCCATTCCCTTCTTTTCATCACTCTAGTTCAGAACATCACCATCTTTCACCCAGACTAAGGCAATGTTCTCTCTCCTAAATGACCATCCTATATCCAGTCTCTTCCCACTGCAGTCCATTCTCCATATAGTCAGTCAACAAGCATTTATTGAACACTCATTTATGTGCCAGACATTGTATTAAATGCCAGGAATGCAAATAGAAGGAAAAAGAAAATGGTGAACCAACTTCTAGGGGCTTACATTCTAAGGGAGGAGGCAACACATAAAAGTAGGCAGATACAAGCTGAAACATGACTGGTTTAGGCGTCCTTCTTCAATGGAGTTTTGGGGAGAAACTATCCAATCAGTGGGAGAGGCTTCCTGGGTGGAGGCTACTTGCAATGTATCAATTTCAGGGTTAGAATGAGCATCATGATGAAGATTTGGGAGATGGTAGAGGAAGTCTAGAGAGAGATGAGACTCATTGCCAATTTCACTCCCCATTTCCAACTCAGTTAACTTCAGTGATTTCCCATTACCTCTACAATAAAAGAGAAACTCTTCTGTTCTTCATTTAAAGCCCTTCACAATCTGAGTGCTTTTTCCTTTTCCAACCTTATATATTATTGCCCTTCTAGGCAAACTGGCCTCACACGTTAACACACATTCACACACATACTCGCGTACATACACACACACACACGCACAAAGTGAATAAAAAAATTAAAATATGATGCCATACATTAAACACATCCACATAAAGAAATAGAAATGAATTTACATTAAATTTTTTTTTTGCTGAGCTGAAATCAAAAGACAAAAGACAATTTGCTTGTTTTTGTATCACAAATATGTACACAGATACATAATTTGCTGAAAGGCATATTCACTGACTGTGAATCTGTTATTTGCTTATTGTATTTTGTATCTTTCAATAGAAATCTTAAAAAAATTCACCTGCTTGGCTAGCTACATTGATTAAATTAACTAAATAATTAGTTACTACAAAGTAACTGGAGTTGACAAGTCTGTCTTATCCCCTATCCTTTTATCCCCCAGGACAGACTTTTTTTAATGAGGCATATTCAATCAATCACATTGTTTTCAAGATTAAAAATGTTTTTGTATTGTTCATAAACAAATTTAAAATTATTGTTCATTTCATCTTTGTCTCATCTTTTTAAATTCTGATTTTGTGTATATTCATGTCTTTATATAGTTCCTTATATAATTTGTAGCTATATATACATATATATATATGTATCTGTATGTGTATAGGTTATATATTAATAGAGATCTTGGCATTCTAAAATATTGGGCCAAAATGAATAAGATGAAATTTAATAGAGATAGGTTTGAGATGGGAGAAATGCTCACCAAAATTTTCCTGATAGGGGTATGCAATCAAAATTTGAGAGGCTATTGTTTTAGATATAGTGGTTATGCAGATTTCAAAATTGTTGAATGACTGGATCTCCCAAATACTTTTTATTTCCATTTCAAGCAGGAAAGAGGTTTCTTGTGAAGTGTTTTAGGGACCTGCGCTTGTTTCTGTGCTATTTAACATTTTTATCAAAGATTTGGAGAAAAGCAATGATGAATTATCAAATTTTCAGATGTTGTATAGCTGAGAGGAATAGATTAAGATCTTGATATTCTAAAATATTGGGCCAAAATGAATAAGATGAAATTTAATAGAGATAGGTTTGAGATGGGAGAAATGCAACTAGATAGTAAGTAGTTCATATAAAAAAATGAACATTTAGGGGACTACAAGCTCAAAATGAGTCAACAGTGTATTATGGCAGGAAAAAAAAAAAACCCCAAAAAGCAAAAACGCAACAGCACAACAATCCCAAAAGAACAACCTAATGTACTTTTGGACTACCTTGCAAGGAATAGCTTTCCAGGTATAATTTATATAGTCTTTCTGTTCTCTGCCCTGGTCAGACCATATCTGGAATAATCTTGTTCCTTTCTCCATAACAACTTTTAGGCAGGACAGTGAGAGATGGACTATCCAGAAGGCAAGTCTGATAATGTTTTTAAAAGACATAATTAGGAGCATTGGGGAATTTGCCAAGAGGGAAATTTAGGTATTGTGGAAAGGAAAACTTCCCAACACTCAGAGTTAACCAGAAGGGAAGTTCATTATCGTGGGACGTAAGTATTCCCCCTCACTGGAAGATCTTGAAATAAAGGCTGGATTTTTCAGTTATATTGTATAGGGGACCTTATTCCTATGTGAGGCCCCTTTCCAACTCTGAGATAATTCAGTGATTCTTTGATCTTTTAGCACTACACCAAGCTGAATTAAGGCCAGCTTTCTCTTTCTTTATCCCTTCCCCCAAGCACTGTTAAAATGCTATAGTTACAAGAAAATGATATAGATTTACTCTATCTGCTCCACTCAGGGAATTCCAAAAAGAAAGAATCTGGGTAAGGGAAAAGGAGTTCCCTAAAAAACAAATAATAACCCCAGGAAGAAGGGCTTGGTAGGGTCTGGAATGTGTCCAAGGAGGAAACAAGTCCTGAATGGAGGAAAGCGATCACTTTAAGGGGAGGAGTCCAACAACTTCTAGAGTACTATGAAATTGTGAAGGCACCAGCATAAAGTCGGTGAAACTTGGAGAAAGGTTAGTTATTTCTTCTCTCCAATATTTTGCAGTTCCTTATTGGGTGTAGGAAGCAGAGACAACATTTGAAGGTGTGTTTGTGTAGTGGGAGTATTGGTGGTAACAGGAACGTGTATAAGACTGAAACTTTCTGTTGCATGTTTGTCTTTGTTTCTTTGTGGTGGTTGGGGGGAGGAGGCTGTAATTCTGCCTAGATCATGTTACAATTAGTGGCTAAACTTTTTTCTTTTTGGAACAAATCTTTATTCTGTGGGACATGGGTTTCCTCCACCCCTCACTTAAAGTTTTTCAGCTTTTCAAATTCCATAGAGCAAGATAAAGACTTCTTAAGAATTTCAATATTTACATGTCTGTGTGGTGAATCAGATGCTGATTTTCTAACTAAAACAACATCTAGCTGAAAAATAAAAAGAAATTGCTTATGATGGCCATAGAAAACCTCAGCAAAAAAGTTTTGTCTTTGCTACGTGATGGATGGAGCATTTTCACCTTTGGGATAAATGACGTGATGTTCTGCAGCTGCTGTGACCTTGAAGTTAGGAGGTATCCTTTGTATTCAAGGATCTGAAATCTGCCTTGGCCTTGCTTGCTCTTTCTGATAAGTGACAAACGATATCTGCAGCCCATGTAAGTGGAAAGATTATAGGAAGACCCATGCTCACTGCCTTCACACATCAGGAAATCCAGGACAGCTTACTGGAGAGGCTAGGTGCACTCACTGGTCGTATCTTTATTGGTGAGAGTGGTAAGCTAGGCAAGAGAAAATAAGCCAGAAGCCTAAACTTGTTGAACCACAAGCTTGAGCTGCTAACAGTCCTATCCTGTAATATCCATATTATTAAGGGGGGAAGGGAGTGTGTGTACGGGTGACTCAGCTTCTCTGAAGAAGTCCTGGGGGAATGTTACATGTAAAAACTTTTATTTTCCCTTTTATCCCCTTTCTCCCAAGTTTCTGAAGAGATGATTGTATCTAAGTGTTTTCCAGCTTGTTATCGAATGTAGTTTCAAGATCCTCAGTTGACATTATTTAAAGCATTAATATTGAAATTACTATCTCCTCACCCTTATACCCCACCTTTCTAGTGATAGAAACCACTTTTTCAAAACCCTGAGGCATGTTCTAGAGCTCTTGGTGGTTTTGGAAGAGCTGTGGTTAATGCTAACTGCTTCTGTGACCTTCAAGATAAGAGGGGAGAATATGAGGTATTTTTAATCTATCTTTAAAAATGTCAGTTTGTACAAGATGAAAATACTGCACTCTGTTGGAGAAGTGAAATTTATCTAAGGTTCTTACTTAGATGAGGTAAGCAATGTGGCAGAGTTACTAGTGAGCCAGCCACAGAACTGGGGCAGGAATGGGGGTGCTTGTTGAAAATGGACTATTGTAAGCTGGACAGTGTCTGTTGTTTTTATTCGATGGGGTCTGACTCTTCATGATATTTCTTGTTAGAGATAATGGAGTGGTTTGCCGTTTCTTCAACTCATTTTACAGGGGAGGAACTGAGGCAAACAGGGTTAAGTGACTTGTGCAGGGTCATACAGCTAGGAAGTTTCTGAAGGCCAGATTTGAATTTAGGAAGAAGAGTCTTTCTGACTGCTGGCTGGGCACTCTATCCACTGTGCCACCTGGTGGTTGGTTGGTTGTTGTCCTTTGTTCTCGAAGAGGAACAAAATGGCATCACCATGATAAAATCAAGTTTCAATGTGTCTGACTGGGACCGATCAGACCAATACGAGCCCGGAATACTCTACCATAGATGGGGCACAGATAGTCTATGTGAATATTTAGGGTGGATACTCCAAATTTGCGCATCCTATGTTTCCTTTGTGTTGTTTCAATTCTGCTTTGCCGAAAAGCACTGTGCCACCTAACAGCCCCAAGAATATATATTACAGAGAAGATACCCACCTACTTAAATATAGGGAGCTCCCTTACCCAGAAATTCCTTTACCTATGAGATCACAGATTTAATCTCGCTGTCCTTTACATAGATAAGAATAAAGACTGGACCTATGGTAAAGGACCATTATCTTTTTGTTTTCTGTTTTTTTAAGAGGGGACACTCATTCTGGAATCAGTTGATTTAGGTTTAAATCCTAGCTCTGATGCTTACTACCTGTATGAGATTCACACAGTTACTTGGACTCGTTGGGTCTCAGTTTCCTTGTGTGGAAAGTGAGGAGGTTGGATTAGATTGCTTGTAGCTATGAATTTCCTGGCTGTCACTCAGCAAATCTCAACTTAATGGTTCCCCCAAAAACTCCAAGATTGTAGATTAAAGAACAATTCTTGATCTGGATTAATAACATATATATCTAGAAGAATCATCTAGAGAGAGCTCCCTCTACCCATTAATTCACATGTCCAGATCCCCCAAAAGGTAGGAAGTAGGTATCACCATTGCCCTCTCAGTGTAAATACTTTTGCTTTTGAAATGAACCCTGGTCATTTTTATGCCGTGCCCTTCAGGAACAAATGACAGGTTACTTTCCTTCTGGCCACTCTGGATGTGAATCTCCTCTCTTTCAGAAAAGGCCATCTCTGGGAAGATCATGTGGTTAGATACTCCTTATCTATATGATCCATCAGAAACATAATAGGTAACATCTACAGACTGGATAGAATGTAAGGAACCTCTGGAGGCTCCAGAGGATTAACATTATGCATTCATAGGGAAATCAACAATGAATGGCCTCAGTAGTCAGGTTTTAAGTGTCCATTCTTCTATTTAATAGCTTATATGTCCATAGTCTACTCATTGAGCACTCTGAAACTTTTTCTTTTTTTGTGCACTCCTTTCACTTTACAGTTGAGGAAACTGAGGCCCAGAAGGGTAAAGAGACTTCTCCAAGGTCACACAGGTAGCAGGAGGGGAAAACTAAGATAACCCATTGTCTCCTTCCCTAATATTCTTTACATCCCAATTTAGTGAATGCAAATCACCATTTCAGTGTTGCTTGATGATGATGATGATGATGAAGTGTGTTTAGGGGTTATGATCTTATATATTGACATGAGTCCTAAATCATCAATATGTAAACTGGCAACATAAATTCTTATCCTTATGCATTAGTCTCTCAGTAATGTGCTAGTATGAAAAAAAGTGTTTTGTGGGAAAGTGCTGAGTCACGGCCCTTCTGATATGTACTTTGACCTGTTCCTGTATTTCACAAAAGATTATGTAATTTCAAAAGCAGAAAAATAGCTTCTTTCTTCCAGAATGATTTTAGACACTTTAAACAAGAGATTACAATTCTGTTGCAATTCTACTGTGGGGAAATAGGAAAGGAGCAGAATTTGAGAGAATTTTGAACTTAGAAGCTTCTAGAAAGACAAACATGCTGTTAAAAATACTTAGTACCCAATGTATGCTGAGCACTGCCTCAGAGATGTTGAGGACATACAAAAGAAAGTCAAGGTCTACTCTAACCCATTTGGATAGCCAGGACCAGGGAGTGAGGAATCTGTGAAGTTTGAAATGAGACAAAGGGCCACACTTGAGGATTTAGAGAGCCTCATGTGGCCTTGAGGCCTCAGGTTCCCCACCCCTGGTCAAGACTAACCCCTTTACAAAAGACTGGATGAAAAACCATATTTCTGCTGCCCTCTGAACACTTTCCAAATGTCTGTCTACCATCAAAGTTCAGAAAAGATTATACCTTATCTGTGAAGCCTTCCCTCACTGCCCCATTTGGAAATGTCTCTTCCCCCTCTCAGTGCTGCTACACTTTAAGACAGTCTTGCCCTAGAGTGAAGTGATTTTTTCATGTACTAACATCCTTATTCCTCAACTAGATTCTGTAGTTCTTGAGAGCAGTAGACATTTTTATATCTTGTATCTCTGACAATGTCTACCACAGTGCCATTCACAGATTTAAGGTTCAATAAATGAAATATTTACTCTTGATAATCATTAACAATAATGAACATAATTCATCAGTAGGAGAACATCAGTCCTTGAACCCTGCATTTTTTATTCTGGGTATAGTAGTGATTAAAACATTAGGCTAGAAGTCAGGAGACTTAGTCATTTTACAAGACAGCAGAATTTGAGTGTAGGAAGATCCTTTAAGGTCATTTAATCCAACCCATACCTGGAAAGAGATCCCGTGTACAACACCACCGATAAGTGATCATCCAGTCTATACTTGATCACCTCTGTTGAAGATCTGACTATCTCCTAGGGACACCCATTTGATTTTTGCATAATTCATTTTGGCCCTACTACCAGGAAGCTTTGTAAAACTAGGCAAATTATATAACACTCTTGAGTTACCTTTTCCTATTTTGTAAAGTGATATGTGATGATACCTTATTAAGTTATTATGAGGATTAAATGAGACAATGTACGCAAAAGTGCTTTGAAAAATTTAAAGCATTTTTTAGTAATAAAATCTCATTTTTATTCTCCTTAAAATGCATGAAAAAGTCTATCATTACTTTGACATGCATATTCTTGCCAAAAATGAAGTTCAGCACCCTTCTTTACATGCCATCCTGTGACTGTCCTTTATGCCATCTTATAAATTCAACAGGAGTTCTGTTTGATGTACTGGATTCCTTCTTCACTTCTTCTTTACATTTTGTATAACAGTGGAGCATACAGATTGTCCATTGCTTGCCTTTGCTTTGATCACATGACCATACAATCTTCTATTTTGTTCACACATTTCTTTGATATTTAGCTGCAACTTCCTTCTGTCTTTTGATTTCATTTACAACAAGAATGTCAGTGTTGGTAAGCTAATTTCCTCTAGTAATTTATGTTTGCTTATCATTAGACAAAGAATCTTAATTTAGAACAGGAGGTGCTAAGTTCAAGTTGTAGAATTTATCTTCTCTAGTCTATAATGTAGAATCAATTACTAATTCTATATTATAGATTATTTAAAACTGATTTTCACCACCTTCTGCCCCATTTTTCTATTACTCTAAATCTAACGCTATAGAAGCAGGAGGAGAAGATGATACAGAGGACTGAAGGCCATTTTTTTGTTTTACATTGTTTCGTGATTGTCATGGACAAAGAATTGATCACCAGGTGTTCAACATAGGAATGATGATCCTTTCCATACTTCACTAGGTTGGTCCTTGGAAGGAAGATTCAATCTGCTACTACGTATTCAAAACCTTCCCAGAATGGTGCAACCTATAAGAGCTTAAACTTTACTTCAATGACCTTAGAGAACCCAGCATTCCCTCCACCCTATGATGACCCACAAGAATAGGAATTAATATTTTATTTTCTATAATTTAATTTCTGTTATCCCACTTTCATGAATATTGACTTGGTCCATTTTTTTCCTTTGTCCATCAATCAATATGCATTTATTAAGTATCTACTATGTGCCAGGTATTGTTCTAGACCAGGGATGGTGAACCTGCAGCCTCCAGGCCACATCCAGCCTTCTAGGTCCTTTGGTGCAGCCTTTTGACAGAGTCCAGGTTTTACAGAACAAATCCTTTTATAAAGGGAATTTGTTTTGTGGAGTTTGTATTCAGTCAAATGGCCACACCTGAGGACCTTGAGGGCCACATGTAGCCTCCAGGCTTCAGGTTCCCCACACCTGTTAAAGCTCTTGAGAATACAAAAGAAATAATCTCTATTTTTTACATTTTGTCAGGAGAGACAATAGGTACATAAATAAGTATGAGTCCAGTGTGGCTTTATTATTTGCTTATTCAAAATCCCTCCCAATCACTTTCTTAAATGACTTTTGTTCTTACTATATTTCTGTCTCTCCTCTGGTATAAATTTTCACAAAAAGAGACAGAAAGCATTTTATTTCAGCCTTTCCCATATTTTGCAACCTTTGGAATTTTCTATCTTTGTATGGCAGGAATTTTGACAGGGACAAACATGGTGATATCTTTACAATAAAGTGTACTTGACTGAGTATGCATCCTCTTAATAAATGTTATGATCTTCATTTCTGTGTAAATGAACAACTTGCTTGTCTTTCTAGTCTTTGAGAATTTCTTGAACACTGAGAGTTTTAGAGATTTGGTCACACAGCTAATATGTGTTAGACACAGAATATAAACCCAGGTCTTAATAATTGCAAGGCCATCCCTGTTGAACTGTACTTCTATAGGCCAATTCCTTATAATTCTAGAAATTGTTATTTATCTCTTCTTTACAAATACTGCTTTGATTCATTGAGGGAAAGTTCCTGAATTTTTTAATTAATGATAGTGCAATATCTTAATGAATCTGTGAAACACATCAATGTGGATATTCCTTCGATCCTGTCAACACCTCATTCTGTGTGATTTTAGTCTACATTGTCCTACAGGTCATCACCAAGGGATCTACCCAATGTGCTAGAAAGTTGATATTTGGTCTCTTTACATTTTGTGATGCTATTTCCAGTATCCAATCTGTAACCTTCCTGAATGACTGGTTCCCATATTTTTTTTCAGTTCCTTCGTGATAACCCTTCTTTATGCATAGGTCATAATTGGAAATATGTAGCAAGTAGCCTACTCATGATCTCCATGCCTCTCTCCACTGTCCTTTGGGTTACTTACAACCTAAATGCGGACAGTCTCATCTCTGCCAGCTCAGAACATTAACCATTACACAGGCTAAGTGGCTTCCTATTACCTCAGGACAAAAGATAAACTCCTCTGTTTGATGTGCAAAGCTCTTTACAACTTGATTCCTCTGTATTTTCCAACCAACTTTCATATGATTTCCCTTTACACATTATGATCTAGGTATCCTGATCTACTTTTTCTTTACTTGTAATACTCAATCTCCTGTTTGTGTGCCTTTGTATTCACTAAACACACCCAATTCCTGATAGAGATTCTCTCTTCCTCTTCAGCTCCACCTGCTAGAATTTCTGGTTTCTCCCAAAACTCATCTCAAGCACCACATATTTGAAAGGTATTTTAAGGAAACTGCAGCCACTTGTGCCTTTCCCTCTATAAGGTTAATTGATTTTTAATTTGCATATGTCATGTATTCCATATAGATTTGTATGTACATATACACCCATATCTATATATGTGTGTGTATGTATTTTTTGTCTTTATTGGAGTGTGATCTCTAAGGAGAGGAAATATAGCAATTTTGACCTTATTGTCTTCTGATTTTGTGTTTTGATCTTCCCTTTCACCATTCTTTATCACCAGTCATTGATACTTTCTATGGTCAGGTTCTTTTTTCAGTTGTTTATAATTTTTACAGCCTATTTCTTTACTTTTAACTCTATGTTAAAGTGAGACTCTGCTGCCAGGGTGGAGAAGGCACTGTCTTCTGTGGATTATTCCAATTTATCCTATATGTGGCTTGATTGTACATAGTCACAATGTTGTCATCTCATTAGGACACTGTGAGTTCCTTGAAAAGAAGGACTGGGTTTTGTATTTCTTTGTATTCCCAGTACTTAGTGTGGTACCTGACATATAGTAGGTACTTAGTAAAGGTTTGTTGACTAACTGACAAAACCTTCATAAGAAATATGCATAGTTATAAAAAAATAATTTCCCACTTTGGCAATTTCAAAAAATATATGTCTCATCCTGCACCCCACACTCCCTATCAGGAGATGGGCAATGTGCTTCATCATGAGTCCCCTGAAAAGGTGGTTAGTTCTTTTTAAGTAGGGTTTGTACAGTATTGTTAGCATATAAATCGTTATTTTATTCACTTCACTCTGCATCAGTTCATCCAATTCTTCTCATGCTTCACAGAAACTATCCCTCATCAACTTTTAGCAAATAGCATTTCATTACTTTCATATACCATAATTTTTTCAGCCATCCCCCAATTAAAGGGTACCTCTTAGTTTCTAGTTCTTTGCCTTTACAAAAGAACTGATATAAATATTTTTGTATGTGTAGGTTTTCTTCTTCTATCTTTGATGTCTTGATGGAATAGGTAGAGAGCTCTTGAAGCTCATTAGTTAGTCTCAAGGACTTATAGACTTTCCTGGCAAGAAGATTTACATATATTTTTATCATTTGCATTAAAAATGAAATGATAGTGTTCTTTAATGTGTTTTGTTAAGTCAAGTAAATAATCAATGACATATAACCTTTTCCAACCCATCTTAAAGACTGTGATTTTTATATTTGTCATTGTATTGATCACAGTAAGTAGCTAATAGTATTTCTTGAATTTACTTTAGATTTTACTTTTAGAATGGCTCTAGTCATATGATCTTGGAGTTGGAAAATAATTCTAGTGTCCCTTAGCTCCACTCTTCAAAGAGGAATCCTCTTTACAATATCCCCTATATGCAGTCTTCTAGACTTTGCTGATGGAGGCCTCTCTGCCTCCTAGAGCGCTCTGGTCCATTGTTGGAGAGGTTTAACTGGTAGTAATTTTTATCACTCTTTCTTGCTTGCTGTTTTCTCACTTTAGTATATACCTTAATGGTCCAAGTATACTTGCGTCTAATATTGTAGAACCAATATTTTGAAATAAAAAAAAACCTTGTTTCTTTTTGAAATCAAGTATATGGATTTTCTCCAAGTAATACAGGATTGATTTATTGTTTATTTTGTTTTTCTTTTAAGCTAAAGCTACATTATCTCTGTGACTGTTCAAGAGAATCAAGTACCTAACAAATGCTATTTTGGTTATTGTCATTTTTAAAATAACTAAATTCTTTTTTTTAGGACTTCAGTCGAACTCAAGTAACAAAATGGCTGAAATTTCACATCTGATGGACAATGAGGTTTTCTCAGCTTTTACCACCTATGGAACCATTGTCCTTTCAAAAATGATGGTAATGAGTATTATAACAGCATTCTTCAGATTAACAAGAAAGGTAAGAAATAAGAAAAGTAATGTGGCAAAACCAACTGAAATGCCCATTAAAATAGGAAGATATCAAAAGTGATTTTTTTCTCCTTTATTTACTTTTAAATTCTGAGTGACTTGAAATAATGATCTTCAGTTACTTTTCTTAGCCCAATAGTTCTTTGTTTAATGTCACAAATGGAATATATTCCCACCCTAATAATGAGGCAGTCATTTTCTGTACAACTGGATCTGATATGGTACTAGTGCTCTGTTTCTGAAACTTGTAAGTTTTATTGGAAATGCTTCCTCCATCTATCCCCTCAACCACTTTCAGTCATGCTACACAGAATTCTCAGCCCTGGGAATATCCAATTTAACAAGCAAGAAGCCAAATTTAGCAAATTAGAAATTGGGGGGAGAAAGAGAGTTGTTTTCTGTCAGCTATTGGTGTCATTGACAGAAACATGAATTTGAAAGATAGTCTAGAGATCATCTAATCTAACCTTCTCATTGTAGATAAGGAGACTGAGACCCATGAAGGTTTTAAGTGATTGCTTCGAATCACACAGCTGCTTTGGTCTACTGGTTCCTCTACCTCTGGTGTTTGACCCTATTTGCTGCAAGTGGCTCACTAAAACCTCATTACAGTACTAAATGTCAGCACCAGGATTTGTCTCCAGGTCTTCTGACTCACGTTTATTACAGAGAGGCTACTGAATTTTGAGTCAGAGGATCTAAGTATGAATCCTGAATCCTTGTCTTACTACATGGGTAATGACTAGAAGACCTCTGAAGTGTCTTTTAGCTCTAAATCTACAGTATGATAATATCATGTCAAATATAATACTTTTTCCATCATACTGTTCAGGTCATCCTGTGACCTGAGCAAATTGTTTGACTTCTAGACCAGCCTAGACTCCTATGGGTTTTTTTTTTAAATGGAACTACCATTATTATGTAGCATAAACAATATACACAAGTGGCACTTTCTATTAACTTAGAAAGAAGTAGAAAATAAATGCTTTTTTGTTTGAAGGATACTTTATTGGAGATACCTCTCGGGAAATGGTGACATAGGAAGTTTGTTTTGGGTACTGTCTTCCTTATCATTCCCCTTCCATGCTCCTGGCTTCTCTACCCTCATGGTACAATTAACTTATGTCCCATAAGTATAGATCTCTTCTCTCAGTCAGCTGTGGCATCCACTAACTTGGATGCAATACATGAGGATACCCACATATTATGTATGTTCATACATGTACATATATGCATACATACACATACATACATAAATATATATAAATGTTTGTAGGAGTATAATATAGAAAGAGTTAAGCAGAAGTAGCTAAGGAGACAAAAAAGGAGCTGTACTTGAATGAAGAAAAAGGAGAAAGATTTGAAGAAGAGGAATGAAAGAAAGAGAAACCAGAAGAACAGTGAAACAATGGAGAAACTGACTATGGCTACCAAGGTACTACTATCACAAAAAAGAACTAGCAAGGAAAAGAAAATTGTTCTGGAGAATTGTTCAATCAGTCAATCATCATCTATTAAGCACCTATTATGTTCCAGGCACTATGTTAAGCACTGGGAAACAAAGCTAGAAAGACAGTCTTTGCCCTTAAAAACTTTTCATTATAGTGGAAGAAGACAGCACAAAAAAGGAAGCTGAAAATGAAGGGGATTTAGGGGTGGAAAGAAGGTACCTGGCCTGAGCATGGTAGAGGAAGTCTAGTGTATAGCCTGGAGAGGAATTAGAGATTGCTGGCCTGGGTGCCCTCCTCAGATGGTGTTTCTAAGAGGAGCTATGAGTGTGTACATAGACATTGACATTGACATAGGCACAGACATATACTCTTTTGGGGAGTTCCTCATATTTATGAAAGCACGGGTTTGACCCATGTCCACACATAGCACAATGCATACTACATACATGCACATACATTCAAATATGTACCAATACATTGATACACACATGCATTTGAATTCTAGGGCTGGAGTGAAGATTTACACTGGAGATTTGGGGCATGGTAGAGGGGATCTGGAGTATACCCTGGAGAGGAATGAGGTCACAAGAACTACTAAAAATGGAATAAAGGGACTGAGAATATTGGTTTCAGAATGTATACAAAGTAGGGAAAAATTTTTCACAGTATAAGTAGAGTACATCTTGGACACATCTCTGTCATAGCCAAATAATTGCTATTTATTCTCAGTACAAGCTGTTATTTCTCTCAGAAGAAAAGGTAAAAAGGGCACAAAGAATGATTTTATACTCTTGGAATAACTTGGAACAACCCCAGGTTCTCAAGGAGAATTAAATGTTGCCTACATATCCGCAGAGAAGGGTTTCAGTGTGATGAGAAACGATATGAAGAAGTTGGGGGTTAATCCAGAAATGCTTCAATATGTTGGAGGGTGAAAGAATGTACCTTGGAAAAGAAAATGAAGAAAAAACATCTGAACAACTCAGAGCTAAGTTACAACTCTGGGGCTCTTACTGAAGAAGGAGCAGAGCTCTTTGAGAATCTTTGTCCTCCAGGGAAAGATGATGGGTGTGCACCCACAGTTGTTCTTGGGTGAGGATTAGGGTGAGCAAATGAGATCAAATGTTGATAGATAAATGTAAGGTATTACAATTGGGTCCACAAATCAACCTAGCAAGTGAAGGATCATGACAGAGTGGTTGGATGTGAGTGTCTGAAAAAGAGATCTGTGAGTTTTTATAGATTCTGAGCTCAATATGAGTTAACAGTATAATGTGACAGCCAAGAAAGCAAATAAAATATTAGATTGCATTGAGAAAGATATGTTATCCAGGAGAAGGGAGGTGATCATCCTGCTATCCCCTGTCCATGCACATCTAGCTCACTTCATTTATATTTAGCTCCAAACATCATATTTTAGGGAAAACATTGGAAATTGAAACTCATCCAGTGGAAGAAGATCAGGGTGAAGGACCCAAGATCATGCCATGAGAAGATTGCTTGAAGAAATTGGGAAAGTTCAGCACCAATATGAGAAGAATGCTTTTTGGGGGGTGATTACTATCTGTCTTCAAGTATTTGAAGAGCTACCATGTGAGAGATGGATTTGGCTTATTTTGCTTAGTCCTGGAGGGTGGAACTATGAGTAAAAAGTAGAATGTGTGGCGAAGTGTATTTGTCAAGTAAATTTGTGGATGAGATTATTTTTCATGTGTAAGTTAAACTAGATGAATGTGGCTAATAGTCCCTTCCAGTTCTGAGGTTGTGTCATTTTGTGAAAATGTCAAAACTGAATTTATCTCTTCCCCCTCCTAACTGTATTCAAACTCCAGATTTCCCTTTGGTGTTTCATGAGGATAACACCATCTTCTCAGTCCCAAATTTCCACAACCTTAGAGTCATTCCTGATCCTTTCTTGTCCTTCATATCACCTAATCTAATTAGCTGATAAGTCTTAATTGCATACTCAAAGGGCCACTACTCATTACCTCTCAGCAGAATTATTGAAATAAACCTGTTATTCACCTATCTGCCTGCAGTCTCTCCTCTCTTCAATTCATTCTTCCTATAGCTCCCAAAATAATTGTCTTAAGACACAACGACTCAATGTGTTACTCCTTTGCTGATAGATTTTCTGGGCCTCATTCTAGCTGTCTCTAGGATAACATATAAACTTAATAGTTTAGCGGTCAGTGCAAGAGAGATTTGAAATGGGTACAAAGCTGTTTGTATAAAAAAAAAGATCCATGAGTTCAACATGAGACAGAAGTCAAGAACTGTAACAGAATCTTAGGTTTATGGGAATATAGACCTAGAATTTAAGATAGAAAGGATTTCAGAAGCCATCTCAATCAAAAGAAGAATCACTAAATACTAAATACCTACTATGACAGGCACTGTGCTAAACATTAAGGAGGCAAAAGAGGCAAAAGACATTCCCTACTCTCAAGTGCTTTCAATCAAATGAGGGAGATGACTTGGAAACAAATATGTACAAGATAAGGGACATAGGATAAATAGGAAATAGTTAATGGAGAGAAGGTACTAGAATATAGTCCAAACACTTTATAAATCAGGAAACTGGTCTTGCATAACCTGACTCCAACCTAACTTTCAAGACTTAGTTTCTGTTGTTCCCTATTACAAACTCTAATCTTAGCAGTATTCTAGTTGATCCCTGAACATCTCCTGTTTCCATGCACTCACATTGGCATTCACCTCTGTCTGGAAAATGCTACCTCCTCATTTCTAACTTTTCATAATCATTCTCTTCCTTCAACATTCTGTTTATAATTCATATCTTCCATAAAGCCTTCTCTCCTCCCATTAGTTTTTCATATCCTTCCTTAAATTGTCTTACTCCCCTTTGATGTCTCCATTACTACCACCCCCACCCTTCAACCATACACACATGCAGGCACCAACATCGTCTCTTTCTCTCTTTACATTAACTATGCATATACTGTATCCCTTAGAATGTAAATTCCTTGAGAGTTGGGACTACCTGTCTACCCTCCTTCAATTCCATGGGATTCCCAGTGCCTAACACAAAACCTTTCACACAGTAGATAATTAGTAAATGTCTATCAAAATTTTTATTTACTCTCAAATTTCAAAAGAATAAGGAAAATCACTTCATGCAGCAACTCCATATATCCATGTATAATTGTTCTGTGTTCAGTGGATAGAACAGTGGGCCTAGAGTTAGGAAGTCCTGGGTTTAAATCCTGCCTCAGATACTACTAGCTATGTGACTGGGCAAATTACTTAAGTTTTCTCATTATTAAAATGAACTGGAGAAGGAAATGGCAAATTATTTTTGCCATGAAAACTCCAAAGAGGGAAATGAAGAGTTGGACATGATTGAAAATGATTGAACAAGGACAAAATTTCATTCCTATGGGAATTTGATTCAATTTTCACTGAATTGCTCAACCTAAGTTTTGTGTAATGCATATGATAAATTATCCTTTGTAAGTTGTGCCATACATCTCTAAAACTGACACTGTCCTTAACTTTTTGCATCCTTTTAGACATTTTTGTTTACTCCTGTTTGTTCTTTAAATCTTTTCTTATAAACTTATATTTGTGGCACTGACATTTTTGATCTTATGCAAAGGGTGCTTTATTTTGCATAGTGAATAAAATTCCCATTTTAATTAAATATTTCTCCATGCTTGACATTATATGTATTTATGTGTGTATTTGGAATAGGTTTTTGAAAACCCAGAAGATATTCCAGGTGCCAAAACACCGGAGAATATTAAGAAGTTTGTTCGAAAAGATGACAGTGTTGAACGTGTACTCAGGTAAGTTAATATCTCTTGAAAACTGTTACTGTTGTAAAGATACTGGGGTAGCGATTGGAATCCCACAAGGATTTGCAGCCTACAGGATTCCAAGTAGGAAATCATAGTGTTAGGAACCTCAAAGTCTCCATATTTTGATAAATTTGGTGAATCTCATCTAATTGCTGGGGACATTCTATCCATTGACCCCAAAGCAGTAATGGTGTTTCATTTTGTGCCGCTCCTGTCTTTGACCTTTTGTAAGTCTACCATGAAGATTGCATACAAAATGTTTGGGACCTTATTCTAATTCTCTTGATAGTATATGGCTATCAATGGAACACAGATTCTTTATCAACCACTATTGCTCACTATTGCCATATAATCACCCTACTATCTTACCCAGTAATTGTTCATTTGTTTCAGTCATGTCCAACTCTTTGTGATCTCATTTGCAGTTTTCTTGGCAAAGATACTGGAGTGGTTTGCCATTTCTTTCTCCAACTCATTTGACAGATGAGGAAACTGAGGCAAACAGGGTTAAGTGACTTGCCCAAGGAGCACACAGCTAGTAAGGGTCTGAGGCAGATTTGAACACAGGTTTTTCTAACTCTAGTGTTGGCCCTTTATCCACTTTGGCACTTAGCTGTAATCTAGTAAGATGAAGAGGTGGAAAGGACCTCAGAGGTCATATAGTAAAACGTTCTGATCTAATGGGTGAGGAATGTGAGACCCTGAGAGGTTAATGGACTTGTCTAAGGTCATACAGGTAGCAAGCATCCCTGTGATAACATCCTTTATACCATTTTTCTTATAAAATTCTTGGCTGGTAACATATTGTAGCCGACTCATGCCCACCATGTACCTTTCCATAATCTCCATACTATACTACAATGACATTCAGTATGTATTTCAGCAAAATTTCAGAGGCACTCTCTTGAGGATTATAAGGCACTAGTTTTTATAGGGAAAATTTGAAAGACAATGGGAAAGAAGCCAGATTCATTTTCCGGAGGTGAAAATACTACCTGTTGCAAGGAGATAGTCCCCCAGTGTCACAATTCCAAGGCTGATTCTGGATTTCAATAGATGGGTAGAAAAAAATGAAGTCATAGAGAAAAAGTTAAATCCAGGGGGGAAAGTTGGAGGTTTTCTCCATAAAGTCACCTTCCTGCCTTTATTACGCATATGTGACCAGCATTTATTTAAGCCTTTTCAATTCCCTTACCATATGATGAGCTGACATTTATCTTGGGGTCACTTCTGCTCTTTGTCCCTCATTCCTTCCTCTGGGACCAAGCAGACCAGATTACTCCTCTTCTGCATAGTATTCTTCAAATATCTGATAACTAACATCTCTATGTGGAAGGATTTTGATTCCCCTCAGTAGCCTCCTGTGGATGTGTTATATATTGTCAATTTCCCTGCTAAAATGTGGCACCTAGAAATGTCTATAGTATTGTGTGTGGCATGTCTGTGGCAGAGGGTTATAACAAAACTACTGCCTCCCTTTCAATACCACATTTCTATTAATTTTGCTTGGGACTATATTAACTCTTCTGGTTGCCACATTCCAGTGCTGACTCATACTGAATCTGCAGTTCACTAGAACTCCTAGGTCACAGAATCTCAGATTTGGATGGGAGTAACCATCGAGTATAGCACATAATAGCTGCACAAGAATCCACTTTATTGCATAGTTGACAAAACGTCATATATTTTTGCTCAAAGACTTCTAGAGAAGTTGAATCATTTCAACTATTAAATCTATGATTATGTGCATTTCTACCTCTTGGCCAGGTATTATCTATTACCATGACATGTCTTTTCTTTCTTGGACCAATAGCAGGTGTTCTCACTCTTGGTTGACCTCTATAAGTCTCTTTTGATCATTTCACGAACCTTGAAAATCTGATTTATTTTTAGAATGTCTACTCCTATCCTCTGTGTTACTCTTTTAAATTTTTGTGCATTTTGGGTGCAAAATATTTTTAAAAACTGAATTGAAGATCTGCAGGAGCAAAATACCTCTACTCTTCTTATTATCTTTTCTCTCCTAAAAATTAATTTATGAAGAAAATAAGGAGAAAATCATTCTCCTATAGTCGGAGGTTTGTGTAACTGCCTAGTAGATCTACTGCTTTCTTTCTCTCTAAACAGAAGTAATTGATACTGACGTTATAACACTTTTGTTATAAATATTTTTCACCATTGTCATTCACCTTCATGAGAATTTTAAGTCCATTAAGTGTATTCCAAATGAAAGACAGAGTTCCAGCTGATCACCTAGTTGAGTGAATATTTACCACACACACACACACACACACACACACACACATGCACACGCACATGCACATACATACACAGCTGAGACAGTTGGTTTCCATATTAGTCAAGGAGGTAATAAGTGAAGAACCTTCCGTTTTTATGAATAATGCCCCCTGATGATGAGAAATCTGCTTTTAGTATTATAGAGAAAAAGAGAGTCTGAGTCTAACACTATATTTAGAAAAGTAACATTTTTGGTGCCATGTGGACAGTCTAGCTAGGGAAGAGCCACTAGGTGACCTCCAAAGTTTGAGCTGTTCCCCCTCCCTTTGAACTCAATATCCATCCATTCATTCACTCAAGGACCATTTGTTGAGTGCCAATAGTGTCACTTGGCATATAAACAAAAGTAAAGCACTAGTAGTATCAGACTCTTAAGTGGTTGTCCCCAGCCCCTCCCTTTTAACATTTGAATTCCAACTGTCCTGTTCCATTTTTACCCCCTTGACACTTATTTTACCATGGGACTATGGATGCCCAATGGTAATCTGAAAAGTAGCATTTGAGGGATGAAGGATCAAAAGGGAGTGGACCTTCTACTAGAGTCACCTTATACTACCTTGATGCTTCTGTTTACGCTATCATAAAGCAGGCAAAACCTGCTGTTTTATACTTAACCACCTGGACCTTGGGAAACCTGGAAGCCCAAGAGAGGGGTCAGTGACAAGGAATTGTGTCTCATCTTTTACAAATCCTGTCAGAGAGATGGACAGGGAAGGAGGTAATTGACCTTTATTGGGCAATTCAGTTTATTGTTCCCTCCCTTTCTCCCTTTTCCCCACCATCTTTCCTTCTGGAATTGTTTCTCTTTGGTATCTGATATCTAGAAAAATCTGTGGAAAGGCAGGTAAACACACAGTAGCTAAAGGCTGATTTGAAGGGGTTGTGAACACATCCTCTCCCCTAACTCCCCTACACACACACACACACACACACACACACACACACACACACAAGGAGACACAGACATACAAAACAGCAGGATCCTAGAACAGACTGGGCATTTGAACTTATACTATTACAAAGTCCTGATTATCTATTTCCTTTTGGAAAACCATTTTGGAAGGCATTTATATAATACTCTATTTCAAATTTAAACCCATCTAATTATGGAATTCATTTATTCATTCAACAAGTGTTTGGAGCAGCGAGATGGTACAGTGGATAGAGCACCAGTGCAGGAGTCAGGAGGACTTGAGTTCAAATTTCACCTCAGACACTTGAAGTGTCAAGTCACACTAGCTGTGTGACCTTGGGCAAGTCACATAACCCCAATTGCCTCATCCTGGGTCATCTCCAGACATCCTGATGAATATCTGGTCACTGGATTCAGATGGCTCTGGAAGAGAAGTGAGGCTGGTGACCTGTACAGCCCTCCCTTACTCAAAACAAAATCAAGAGCAAAGTCATGGCATTATTTCTCTGATGGCATGGTCTTCTTCGGCAATGAAGGACGAACACACACAACAAGTATTTATTGGAAACCAACCAAGTCAAATGATTGTATCAGTACTGAAGGGAATATATAAGATACATAAAGTACAACACTTACTACCTAGGAATTTAACATCTAGTTAGACGAAAAAGACACATAGGAGATAGTTATGCAATACTGTCAAGCATTATGTGGTGAAGGGTCAAGAGGAATGTTTGAGTTGTATGAGGTTTCAAAGAACTGGTTTTGTTGGAGTTCAATCTCAGTATGGATCAAAAATGCCATCTGTAACTTATAAAACTTAATATGATTTGAAGTTGAATGAAAAGAAGTATAGTATCCAAAGTGAAGGAGATAAAAGTTCTATTCTTCTTTGCCCTGGTCTGATCACATTATTTTATTCAGTTTATGATGGAAATCACATTTTAGGAAGAACACTAAAAGGGTTGATGCCAGACAAGGGTAACCTTCTCAGAAAGAGTAACCAGGTTAATGTGGGAACTAGAAACAATACTATATTATGATAAGTTGAAAGGACTTGGAATATTTGGCTTATAAAACAGAGGACTAAGGTGGATATAATAACTGTATGTATATATCTGAAGGGTTGTTTGATAGAAGATTTAATAAATTTATTTTTCTGGGACTCAGGATGGGATTACAAGCAATAGATTGAAAAGATAAGGATGAAGATTTCAGATTAAAATAATAAAAGCAAGTAAATCACTTTTGATGTCATGAGTTCTTTGATTTTTAAACATCTTAAGCAGAAGTTTAGATGATCATCTGTCAAGAATATTGTGGAACATATTTATACTTCAGGTTTGAGTTGTGCTGGATTTGATTTCCTTCTAACCTTCAGTCTATGCTTCTGTGATGTAATTGAAAGTCAATAGTCAAGATGTCTGTTTAAGACAGTGCTATGATAGGCTATAGAGAAGTCTAGCTCTCTCACATATACTCTAGCAATGACCTGGGCATAAAGATAAGGCAACCAGATAAAAGAAATAAAGACAGAACAGTCCAGCATAGGTTTCATGTGGGGCAGGATTATTTAGAAAGAAAGAGAGGAATTTGAAGTTTCTCCTGTAGGTAATGGGTTTTTGTCAGAAGTTTTTGTGGAGGTGAATGATATGAGAAAGTTGTGTTTGGGGGAAGACTGTAGAAATCACTAGAGGCAATGTAATATGGAGAGTACTGGAACAGTCTGGAAGAAAGGCATACCTGAGCTCATTTCCTGCATCTGACACATACCAGCTATGTGACTAAGGATACATACTTTATAAGTTACAGGAAAATCATTGGTCTTTATTGGAGGAAGGAGTTAATTACATATTGTTCTTTCCCCCCAAATAGAATAGATGGATATGGATAGATAGCTAAATGGAGACTAACTTTAGAGGAGCATGAATGATAATTTTGAAACTAGAAATTGTTAGACCAGTAAGGTAATAAATATCTGAGTTATGGTGAGAGTAGTAAGAACAGAAAGGAATGAATATAGGTCTAA